>CP139504.1:71841901-71949687 GCA_021014915.2 Artemisia tridentata subsp. tridentata | reverse complement strand
GTGTTGTTTCAGTTTCTTTATTGTTGGATAATGGTTTTGATCACACATTTAATAAATATGGAATTTCGGTTTCTTTAAATTCTGTTTTTTACTTTAATGCAATTCCAATAAATGGTGTGTTTGAAATTGACATGGATAATCATGTATCCAATGGAAATAATTCGATGTATAGCATTGGCAATAAGAGAATCAAGTCTAACTTGGATTCGTCTTATCTTTGGCACTGTCGTCTTGCTCATATAGGCAAGAAACACATGGAAAAGCTGCAACATGATGGGCTTTTGCAAAATATCAATGATGATTCATTTGATAAATGCGAATCTTGTATATCTGAGAAGATGACAAGGAAAGCCTTTTCACATCAAGTGGATAGGGCTACAGATCTACTTGTTTTAATACACACTGATGTGTGTGGTCCACTTAGACATGTGTCAAAACGCGGTGCTAGCTACTTCCTAACCTTTATGGATGACTATAGTCGTTATGGTTATGTTTATTTACTTAAACATAAACATGAAGTCTTTGAGACATTCAAGGTGTTTAAAAGTGAAGTAGAATTACAACTCGGTAAGAAGATTAAGGCTCTTCGATCCGATAAAGGTGGTGAGTATTTAAGCCAAGAGTTTAAAGATTATCTAGCTGAGTGTGGAATTGTCCAGCAACTCACATCTCCTTATACTCCACAGCAAAATGGTGTATCTGAAAGGAGAAATCGTACATTGCTTAATATTGTACAATCTATGTTTAATCTAACAACTCTTTCCTTATCCTTTTGGGACTATGCCCTTGAAACTGTTGTTCACGTGTTGAATATGATTCCAACTAAGAAGGTTGATAAGACTCCATATGAGTTATGGACTGGAAAAGCTCCCAACTTGTCTTACTTAAAGGTCTGGGGTTGTGAGGCGTTTGTTAAACGTGACTCACCAGATAAACTCCAACAAAGATCTGTTAAGTGTATCCTCGTAGGATACCCTAAGGAAATGAAGGGTTACTAATTTTACTTCCCACCTGAGAATAAAGTCATTGTGGCTAGGTATGGAGATTTCCTTGAGGAGAATCTCATATCTTAAGAATTCAGTGGGAGAGTTAATGATCTTGAAAGTGATCAAGAAGATACGTCACCTTCTGAGAACACTAGCACACTTCCTGTGGAAACTGAAAGTCTAGGTCCTCCACCTGAAGTTGAAGTGGTTCCCATTCGCAGATCTACAAGATCTGTAAAAGCTCCTGAACGTCTATGTTTAAACGTAGAGTGCGAGGAAACTATACTAGGGGATCTTGATGAACCTACTAGTTATATGGCTGCCATTAATAGTCCTGAGAAGGATAAGTGGCAGGTTGCAATGAATGGGGAAATGTAATCCATGAAAGACAATGAAGTCTGGATTGAAGTAGACCTTCCTCCCAATGCTAAGGTTGTTGGGAGTAAGTGGCTCTTCAAAAAGAAAACGGACACGGATGGCAATGTACACACCTATAAAGCTCGTTTGGTAGCTAAAGGCTTTACCCAAACATATGGTGTTGACTATGAGGAGACCTTTTCTCCTGTAGCTGACATTAGAGCTATTAGGATTCTTATAGCCATAGCTGCACACTATGACTATGAGATTTGGCAGATGGATGTCAAAACCGCCTTCTTGAATGGTCTCCTAGATGAAGATATCTATATGGCGCAGCCTGAAGGGTTTGTGAATCCAGAATTCCCTAATCGTGTATGCAAGCTTCAAAGATCCATTTATGGATTGAAGCAGGCATCACGACAATGGAATAAAAGATTTGATGAGGAAATCAAAAGATTTAGATTTACTCAAAATCTTGATGGGTTGTGTGTATACCACAAAGTTAGTGGGAGTGATGTTATTTTCCTAGTTCTATATGTTGATGACATATTGATCATGGGTAAAAACATTCCAAGTTTACATGAGGTGAAAGCCTATCTTAGGAAATGTTTTTTCATGAAAGATCTAGGAGAAGCAGCATACATTCTTGGAATCAAGATCTATAGAAACAGATCTAGGCGGTTGATTGGATTAAGCCAAAGTGCTTACATTGACAAGATATTGAAGAGATTCAATATGAAAAATTCCGAGAAGGGATTTTTGCCAATGCAAGTAGAACATGGCTTGAGTAGCAAAGCTTGTGCTTCGACACCTGAAGAGGTGGAACGCATGAAGAGAATTCCTTATGCTTCGGCTGTGGGATCGATTATGTATGCGGTACGATGTACAAGGCCCGATGTGGCATTTGCTCAAAACATTACCAGTCGTTATAAGCAGAACCAAGGTGAACTCCACTGGACTTCTGTGAAAAATATTCTCAAGTATTTAAGATCTACGAGAGAAATGTTTTTAGTGTACGGGGGAAATCCAGAAGCAGAATTGTGTGTTACAGGTTACTGCGATGCATCCTGGAAGTGTGATAAAGATGATACGAAGTCGCAGACGGGTTATGTCTTTGTCGTGAATGGAGGTGTAGTGGATTGGAAGAGCAAGAAGCAGAGTACTATCGCGATGTCTGCAACAGAAAGTGAGTATATTGCTGCCTCAGAAGCCGCAATGGAAGCAGTCTGGATTAGGAAGTTCGTTTCAGGGCTTGGAGTTATGCCCTCAATCGAGAGACCTATAAAAATGTATTGTGACAACTCAGCCGCAATTACATTTGCTAATGAGCTTGGAATCATGAAGGGCACCAGACATTTCCCGATCCGGTACCACTATGTTAGAGAACAAGTGGAGATAGGCGAGATCGAATTACTCAAAATTCACACAGATGACAACTTAGCAGATCCATTAACGAAAGCTCTACCTGGTGGAAAGCTTAAGCAACTTTCAGAGGGTATAGGACTTCGTTTAGCTGATAGTTTCATGCATATCTGTGAGTAGTATTTAGATAATGGGATGTTGTAAATCAGTTATTATTTTAATGAAATAAAATACGGTGTTATGTTTATTTATCATTATCTTAATAATATATCCTATATTTGCATGTTTATATCCGTGAATATATGTATATATTCTAAACTGTCCGTTGTCGATTAATGATATGGGAATATCATTAAATAAAGACAAATGTGAGGATTGGTAGAATATACTTGAAGGTATATTGATGTGTTGAGATGCCAATATCACATTATATTCAAGGATTTGAATATAGGACTTATCCCGACTTCATGAGTTTACTTTATAGATCTTGTCATTAAGTAAATCATGTATATATTTATCCTCAGACTTAAGATACCAGATAACCGTCATGCATGTAGTGCATTTCTGTAATTCAATTTAACGCTATACGTAACTGGTAGCTATACGGATTGTTTTCAGAAGTGTTGCGAAGTGTATGAGTTATGCTCGTAGTCAAAATAGGATTTGTTCCTTCAAATTTATTTGAAGTTTAATACTACTGGGCCCCTCGTGGGATTAATAAGATGTTTGTGTCGCCACACCCAAAGTCTCCCCTGATGATTCAGAAGATTTGGTAATCTTATTTAATCATGAATAACGAGAAACAGAATTATCAATAAAGAATGACTTAGATCAATATCTTTATTAATGTAGTATTAGAAACAAAAGGATAAGTATGATGAGTTATCATCAAGGGGTTTTTCCAGGAGACCACACACCCGAGTTGTTCTAGGGGCATTGGCGTGTTGCTAGACGCTAACCAATTTCATTACACTTTTAATAGATTTCCAAGTGGGAGCTGTTAGAGTTAAATGGAAAAATATTAACGTGTATGTCTAGATTCGAACACGGGACCGAGGGATTGCACACTTTACGTATGAATGATCAAGTAAATAATTAATATGTATAATTATTGTATATATTAATTATTTGGACACGAAATGATACATAACGGACGTTATGTACTTAACGGTGTTGACTAACGACCGTTAGGGAATAGTGGAAGGACTATTAGTGAAATTTGGGATTGGAAGAATCTAGAATTCTTGGGGAGAAAGCTTGGCCGATCGGCCTTAGGGGTTCTTAACCCTAAATCGGTTGGCTTGTTCCCAAAGAAACCCAAACACTATAAATACACATCAAGGGTTATTTGTTATGTTACCTTGTGCAATACTATAACCCTAAATTGTGTTTCTTCTCTTCCTAAACTCCAAAACCGATCGGATCCTATTCTATAGGTCGATCCATAAAATATTGTTTTGGTTTTACGTGTCTAATCACTATCATCATTGCTTGATCGGTTATAGTACGTGTGTACAAGAATTCGGTAACAACTCACTTTAGTTGTTCATCTTGGATTGTGGAACAAAACGGTAAGGGGTTCCACGCTAATCCTATTTGTTGATCTTGTGATTAGAATTTAGAAGAGAAGACTGGTCCTTGTTCTTGCTAGGATCTCGAGGTAACTCTATTTATTTTTTCGGTAATTCATTATATGTGTTAAATACGATCTTGCTTCCCCTATATTCTCTTGATGTGTTTATTTATTTAGATGTGTTCCAACAATGGGCACATCATATCCCATATCGCTTGATCGTACTATGACAACTTCATGAACTCATACTATACCATGTTTTCTCAAAATCCAATCTTAGCTGCTTGAGTCGGTGTTTTATGTAATCATCTCTCCGGCTCATCCTGCTAGAATTGCAATTAATCACCACCGTTTTGAACCTTGCTCTCATTAAACCTTGCTCTACAGCATCCAGATATTATAGAGAGAGCACTTTTGAACCCTGTATACCAGTTTTGTAACTTAAACGGTTTAGATAAATAATCAACTACACGCCAAGGCTTCTTTCCTTTACTGAATCAGGAATAGCGAGACCGCTGGCTTGGCCTTTCTTAAAACTGTGAAAGCTTAGGAGGATTTCGATAACCATTCTACACCCTCTCACATTGCACCAAGGCGTCTATGACGTCATAGGAATCCTTCCCGAGCGGCAAGGCCACATTATTATCGTGAAAGAGCGGCGTTATGACTCTTTCGCTCAGCTGCTCCAGTTCAGGAACAAATTAAAAACATTATTATTATAATTATTTTTTAGCAGGAGTTAGTTTTCATGTAGCAATGAAAAAGAGAAATAAGAAAAAGAGAAAGTCAATAATTGGAAGACAGAAACTAAAGTTGCTAGTGTTTTTGTTCTTTCCTTCTAATGCGTTTTTATTTTATTTTATTTTTATTTTATTTTTTTTGTAAAAGTGGGTTAAAATGGGGTTTCATTCAACAACAATTAATTGCGAGGCAAACTTGCAAAGGTTCGTACCTTTCTTTAATTAGTTTAACAATCTAAACATCTCTAAATTAAAGGATTTATCGGACTAAAAACAAACCTAACCAAAAATCATTTTAATTAGGAAATTAATTATGTCGCAAGACATTTTTTTTTGGTAAAGGGGCAATTCCCCGGTAAAATATATTACTCCAAAAAAACATTTAAGAACAATGGATGTGAGTGATATCTCTCATCTCGGCCCATTACATAGGCATAAACCAAGCACCTATGGTGCTACAAACATACACACTACATAACAAACACATGTCAATCTCATGAAAAATCAAAGAAAATACGACTACTTTCTAACACGATTCTTATGCCGGATATCAAACTAATCACAAAAGACATCCAGTTGCCCAGGTAAATCATAGACCTGAGCCCCGTATCCCTCAGAAAAATCAAAATCATCAGCTTCAAGCTGTTGACCTCCATCAGACGAGGACATATACCTAGCCATACCATCATCAGGTCCAAACACTTCATCCTCATCAGACTCACCCAACTCACCAAACTCAAAACCCCCAAAAGACGAATCAGGATTGCTAGTAGACGCCATATTGGCCTCCATATCACTAGCCTTATTACCGGTATGCGATGTTGATGCAATATACTCTCTTTCTTTTGCACCACTAACATCTTCCTCGCAAGCACTATTGACTTGCGTACCACCAGGATCAGTACGAGTATCTTCATTTGCTTCAAAGACGCTATCCGATTCATTAAGAGATGCAAAAGAATTTTTAAGAGATACAAAGTTGAGATCCTCCACTATAGGAGATTTAGATATAGATGGCTGAGATGTTGAAACCTCCATATAATATTTAGCTCCTGAATTAAGAGCATCACCATTGTCAGCACGAGTGTCAAGATTAGATCTCGCCTTTTATCATTCTTGTCATTGCGAGATCAAGTTTATAAGATCGGTTCAAGGTCATAATATTCTTACTAATTTCTCATATTTTGTTAGGAATAAGCTCATAATATCCTTCTAGTCATCATTTAAGATTAGTTCATATGAGATTCTTACGAGAAAAAGGTCAAAGTTCATACTTTAATCACCACAAGTTTGAACCATTACGTGCATCAATGATCTAGCGCGATTAGAAAACATAACATGAGTAATAAACGTTTCAAAATACGTGAGCGATATATAAGGCCAAAATAATGAATACATAAACCATTAACCTATAATAACGATAGTGCATTAACTTCATTTTTCTCACCCGGATTGGAATCCGGTTCTATAAAATCTTTTGTCACCACAGTGATGAAAAACGAAGTGTCTTTGTTTGGGGTTAAGCGAGAAAAATGGGATAAAATCTTTTTATTATCTAACCGCTAGTCGATATTACAATTTCATGCATGATCTTACGACCATACGTGCAAATGTGCAATCCTACATCACATACAATCCTCTACTTATCCTACTAAACTTTTGGTTGTGTAACCATAAAATTTTGCGATTTAACTAGTGACCTTATGATTTTGTGATTTAACTATTAGTTTAATAAAGCCCAAATCCTATTAGTTAGGTCCCGTCTAATAGTTAGGGTTTCATCTATGTATATTTTATTTAGTCTGCGGTAATGTTACTTTGTCTGTTGTTATTCATTTTCCCTTTGATCTTTATGCGGTATCAGAGTCATGAAATGAAAAAGATGAAAACATATCAAGTTTTCTGTTTGGATTTATAATCATATACCTTATTATACGCGTCAATTGTTCGTTTGAAACAATATTGATAAGAAGGTTAGTACTTTTGTTTTATTTTTTTTCTTTATTGAGGCTATGCAAGGTTACGTTTTATGAGCAACGGTAAAAGTAAGATTGGAAACAAAGTTGATACTTTGGATACGAATGAGTAAAAATAGGATTGGAATAAACAGTTTGTGATATCAAGTTTGTCAATGATTGTTATCGTATTAGTGTACGTTTCTTCGTTTTGTTTGTCGGTGGATTTGCATTTGTGATATCAAGTTCGACAAAATGAATTTGGAGAAACAAATACGGTTTATTGTTTATTTTAGAATCATGTTCTTAAATTTTAATTGGGTTTGATTATTATGTTGGGATATGTTTTGTGATTACGGTTTCACAAGTATGGTTTAGTTTGGATCTCGATTTGGTAGATGGTCTTGCACTGGTTTTGGTGATGCTACAAGCCTTTAATCTGAAAAAGTCTTGAATAGTTATTTGTAGCATCTTAGCATCAACTTGTATTAGTTCTGGTTCTGCATGTGGTTATGGATATGGTTACGTCTTGTTTTGCATCTGTCTGACTCTACCATGCATCTGCATCCGTCATCTGGTTATGTGTGTTGTTGTTGTCTGAATGTCTGATTGCACCTAGTTTTGTCTAATTGTGCTTTTCACTTGCTTGCCTGTTTTACTCTTTTCTCCTTTTCTGATTATGTGTTATGCATGTGTTTGCCTCTTATACTCTTTTCCCCTACTTGATTATATGCTCTGCCCCTGTCTGCATCTACATGATCACGTTTCGCATCTTGTTTTTTTTGTTATACTCTCGTTCATCTCCGTATTTATGTTGCTCTGCTCTAATTTTGCATTTGGTTTTGTGCGTCGACTTTGGTTTGTCGTCTCAGACCTGGTATCGACTTGGTCCGTTTGTTTTGGTTTTGCATCGACTGTGGTCCGTCTGCATCAGACTAGGACTCTGTCTAGTACCGAGTTTGTACTATAGGACGCTCCGAAGCGACTGTTTGTTTATTGGTTTTAGTTTGTTTCATGTTTGAGAAACTCACAATGTTTACCGCAGCAACTTTGTGAGTTTGACAGGAGGTGCCAGTTTAATAAAGCCCAAATTCCGTTAGATAGGGCTCGTCTAGTAATTAAGGTTTCATCTATGTATTTTTATTTAGTTTGATGTAATGTTACTTTGTCTATTGAATCTGATCAGTATATCATTCATTTTCCTTCTAATTCCAACATTAACAACCATGTTTTTTTTGACGTTGAGGTACGTGTGCATTTTACGCTTTGAGTAGTGTCGACCATAGCCCATCTACACTAAATTCTGAGACTGGGTATTATGGTGGTGGTTGACCACTTGGTGGTGCCACCCACTACACGCCATCACAGCTACACAGGCACCCCAACCGCGTGCCATCCTTATATATTTGCACATGTGCACCACCAAACTGTTTTCCACCTTTTTGTTATGTTCTAGGGTATATTGTGTGATATGTTAGTATAAAGTTGGGTATTTTTATATGTTTGGTTCAGTGGTGACCATTACACATGTTTGTTGGTGGGTTTGATAGTATGTTAAATGATGATGTGACGCTATTTTGAAGGTGGTTTGATGACCATAACAGTTAGTCTAGTTTTGCACATACATTATACTTTGGCCCATATTTAGCCAAGCAAAAATTAATACGCTTAAGACCTAAAAATCAAACAAGGAACTATCCACTTAACTAATATGGTATTCTTGCGCAAACTTGAATAATTGATTAGTTTAGGCAACGTGGTAGTCATACGGTGTTTCATCAATTAAGTCAAGATGACTTAAAACTCAAGTTGAACCAAATGTTGCGAGTGAGTTGAATTATCAGTTGATACACAAGTGTTGTATTATAACTTATAAACCAGAGTACCCATTCATAATTTCAAACCTAGTGTCTCTATTACATGTTTAAACATGTGGAGAGGCTGGTTTAATACTCCCTCCTAGGGGTGCAAACGAGCCGAGCTACTCGAGCTCGACTCGATAAAAAGCTCGAAACGAGCCGAGCCTTGTCGATCTCGAGCCGAGCTCGAGCCTGAAAATCAACTCGTTTACTTATCGAGCCCGAGCTCAAGCTTCGCTTATCGAACTCGAGTAGGCTCGTCGAGCCTTATCGAGCTTCGCTTATCGAGCATATTTGGACATATATTTAGATTATTAAGCCGAGCTTTGTCGAGCTTTGTCGAGTAGTTCGCTTATCGAGCATATTTGGACATATATTTAGATTATTAAGCCGAGCTTTGTCGAGTATGAGCCGAGCTCGAGCTTTGTGAAAAGTATACGAGCCGAGCTCGAGCTCGAAAATAAAGGCTCGGATCGAGCCGAGCTCGAGCTCGAGCTCGAAAAAAACCTAACGAGCCGAGCTCGAGTATAGTAAAGCTCGGGCTCGGCTCGGCTCGTTTGCACCCCTACTCCCTCCGTCTCAAGATTATTGTCAGGAGACAAGAATCACAAAGTTTAATAAAAGTGGGGCTACTTTTATTTTCAACAACCCAAAGTGAATATTCCTCTATTATATTATCTAGTTTTTACTTAAAAAGGAAAGTGGACAATTATTTTGAGACATCTCAAAATGGAAATGTGAACAATAATTTTGAGACGGAGGGAGTATGTTGTTTGATTTTGCAAAAAGAAAATAGATGTGGTAGAAAGAGACAATTGGGTACATTGTCCTTTCATGAGTTGAGATCAATATAGATCTCATATTTGTCATAGATCAAAATAACTAATCTTAGCCATCTATTTTTCATCTAGATTAATAAAAAACCATTTTCACCCTTTTTTTAAAAACAATATATCTTGCAAACGATAAATCTTTAAGCTACAAAAAATACACCTTCGCGACGAGAATTAAATTATTTATCTATAGATATGCATTTCTCTATACTTTCGATGAACTTTTTTTTTTTTTTTTTTTAATTTTTGCCCAGAAAAATCACATATGATTTGTAAAAATCACATGTGATTTGTAAAAATCAAATCACATGTGATTTTTACAAATCATATATGATTTTTAAAAATCACATGTGATTTTTACAAATCACATATGATTTTTACAAATCACATGTGATTTTTCTTGGCGAAAGTTTTGAAAAAAAAATGGTCGAAAGTATATAATAATGCATATCTATAGAAAGATAATTTAATTCTCGTCACGATGGTATGATTTTTTTCACGTAATGATTAACGGTTTGCGAGATATTTATTTTTTTTTTTTAAAATGGTGAAAGTTTATATTTTTTGTTTTGATAAAATAATGAATAATTATGATTGGTTTATTAGATGTATTAAAAATATGAGATTTATATTGAACTTTTCTCATCCTTTCATTAATAACACATCGACACTTCCTCGTGTGTTCCAAATTCATATGATAGAAACTCCAGTTCAGTCTCCCCTCGTGACCCCATCCCACTACTCTCTTCAATTCTTCATTTATATGATCTATATTTTCTTTTACAATAATTTCTCTGACCATACCATAATAAATAGTGTAGATAAATGTTAGATTAATGGTAAATTAACAAATGTATGAAGCATCTTTACTACCTTATAATGTATTTAGGACATTCCCTAAATAGCAAGGCTTAAAATTCAGACTTTTTAACTTACTTATTATAGAAATATTCCAATGTATGGTCAATATTGTTCCCGGAAATTAAATGTATAAGTTGTAACAACCAATTGTTTGTAAAAGCCCATTAAATGTCTTAAACTTCTAAAATTATAACACCCCTCCAACTTATAACAGCCCATTTAACTTGTAACAGCCCGAGCCTAACTTTATATATAACCCTCGACACCTAACACAAAAAACACGCGTTCCACTCTTTTTTTCTCTATCACCTTCTCTTTAAAACAATCTCTCTCTTCCTTTGACAAAAACAAATACGGAGTATCAGTATATCACCACCATTGTAGTCCAAGACCAACACCACCAACTTGATCGGCCACAACCACAAGCAGTTTTGGTGTGTTTTGTTTGAAAGGTGCTTTGGCTTTTTGTGTGATGTGTATAAGTTTTATTGGTTTTGGTGGTTTCTGTTGTGTTAGTTTGTGGTTAAGGCTGTTTCGGCTTTGTGTTACTCGGTGGTTAAACCGAGATCTGGTTATGGCTATTTCGGATTGACCACCTGTTTTGGTGGTTTATATGTTCGATTTATGTTATCGATTGTTAAACCTAAATCTGGCCACAGGTTATAGTGGTGAGCGTTTTGGGTTTTTGTTTAGAGTGGTTGAACCGGGATCTAACGGCGGAGTTGAATGGTTGTGTTTTGTGGTTGTTAACTAAAGTTTGTCTAATTTTCTGTTGTTTTTTTTTTCTTTTTCGAGCATGTTGTGTTTTCATGACAACAGATTTTATAGTGATCTTTGCGAATTATATTTGTTAGGTTCTAAAGAATCTATGATTCTTCACGTATGTGAAAATTTTGTTGAGTATTAGGATTCGAAATTTTGATTTTGATTTTGTTCGTTTCTGTAAAATTAACTGTTTAGACAGCATTTGGTCAGAAAAAGATAGTCTATGATAAGTTTAAATCACAAATAAAAAAAACGCAAGAAAGAAATTGCAAGAACATGATTTTAAAAGGCATCGTTAAACTTTATTTTTCTATACTACATATAAAGCATGAATGACTCTCTCTCCTCTTGGTCTTAAAATTAAGACTTACAAGCTATAATGCTTATTGTACAATATACAAAGCACTATTAATGATCTTTCTCATCAATCTTAATTTTAAGACTTACAAGTCTTAAAGCTTAATGTACAAAATACAAAGCACTATTAATTTGGTCAAAATATTTAATGTACTCAATTAATTAATTGGTCAATAAATACAATTAATTTAGTTATTAAAACACCCCTTAAATAAGAAATACAAATTATCAAGCATATTGTACAACCAACTTAAACACAATTCCTACATTAAATGTTACTAATACAAATAATAAAACACATTATACAAATATTCAAGCACGAACGGGCAACGGGCCAAACGGGCTAGAGCCCGAACGGGCACGGGCCAAACGGGCTAGAACCCGAACGGACACAGGTCAAACGGGCACGGGCTAAACGGGCACGAGCCAAACGGGCTAGAACCCGAACGGACACGGGCCAAACGGGCACGGGCTAAACGGGCACTGGCCAAACGGGCTCATGTTATACGAATGACTTTAAAAAAGACCCAAAAAGACGACATAAATTCCTTAGTTAAGGAGTTGAAATACGTCACATGAAATTCTTGATATCCGTAAATTTATTATTAAAAAGAACATAATAAGCTAAAATACATGATTCACCGGAAAATATTATTTCAGGGTATCCGCCGCCGCAACGCGCGGGTACCCTGCTAGTATATGAACAATATGTGAAAGTAGAGTGTTATCGGGTCTTGTCGGGTCGGATTAAGTCGGGTTTTGTTTAAAAAACTAACCCGCAACCCGACCCGATAAGGAGTCGGGTTATCGGATTCGGGTTGATATCGGGTCGGGTGTTGTCGGGTCGGGTGATTCGGGTTAATCGGGTTGGCTTATTATATTTGACAAACAAATATTTGAGCTTAAACACTTGTCATTGACATTTAATTTTTGATAGCTCAAAAATATTAACAATATTCCCTATATCGACGGCAGTTACCAAGTAAGGTTCGGATCCTAAGGTTCAAAAAGAGACTTCTTCTTCTAATGATAAATCGGGTACGAACACTAACTCTTCCAGTCCTTTTGATGTTTTGAATTTGTTGGGTGATGAGGGTGTTGATGGTTTTCCTCCGAATGATAAGGAGAAGGAGCAGGCTACGGCTTCTAAGCCTAGTACTTCTTCCTCTCCTTGTACTTCTGCTTTGGGCAATTATGGTAGCACTAGTACTACTCATATTGTTGAGAAAATTGGGAAGCTAGAAAAGCTAATTATTGAGGGGAAAGTTACTCTTGTGGATGATGATGGTAAACCTCATAAAAAGGTTGATTCTTCAACTAAGGTGGGTAACCCATTCTCTAAGGTGGGCAATGTGGTAGTTTCTAACAGCGATGATGATGAAGTTTTTGATGATCACATTGGGACGTTGTATTCAGGAAGTGGAGGAAAGGAGCAGAGTCTTTATGTGCAATGGAAAGCGGATACGGGTGATGGAAACAATTATGATGATGATGATGATTTTGGTCTCTCTCCTACACAATTAAAGGCTGCTGGAATTCAAGATTTTTGTCTTACCTAGGTTGTTTTATATTTTTGCATAAAATTTCTGATGTATCTTATTTTATGCTGGTTTTGGGTTGGTCGTCTTGTTAGCTGTAGCTAATTGTCATTTATGACATGTCATAAATGATTTAGTGTTTGTGTCAAGCGATTACTTGCGGGTAATGTGATAATCCAGTCACATTTCATTGTACTTAAACCTTTTTTTGGAGTAATATATTTTACCGGGTGGAATACCCTTTACAAAAAAAAAAATGTTGTATACGAGAATATGTTACAGTAGGGAGTAAAAAATCTTAATCCAAATATGTTGTGTACAATATGTTAAACACTAATTTGACAAATGTTAACGAAGTGATATATAAGCATGTTTAAGCACTATTGCTTGTTTTTACTAAATGTTAAATTATATACATCATCATAATTCTTCACTACTGCATCTATATGATGATACTTGATATATTTATAACATCTTGAATATAACCTTGTTGATCACCATAAAAGTGAATGTTGCTGTAGAAATGCTGGCAACGACAAAGGATTATGACTTTTATGGCTGCAAGAGCATAAACTAGCGATTCCCAGTTGAATATCTTAAAAATGCAAAGCAACAAGCACAAGTTTGTTGTGAAACTAATAAGAAGAGAACAATAAAGAACAAGAAGATATAGTGAAACATAAAAGAATTGTATTATTAATCTCACAATGGAGGTATGTATATATAGTTACAAGATGGAGTATTACACAAGATACAATTCTATAATTAAGATAACTACTAATAATAATAGATATAGACATCCATTCCATATTTATTCATAACACTCCCTATTGGATGTCCATTTGAGGAGTATGCCTCGTTAAAACCTTACTAGATAAAACCCAGTGGGACAAAAATCTAGTGAAGGAAAAAGAGTACATAACACCTTTATATGCTCGGGGATGTTTCCTCATTAAAAACCTTGCCGTAAAACCCTGTGGGGAAAAAATCATGGTCAAGGGAAAAAGAGTGCAACACGTATCTTCTCTCCCCTGATGATCACATCACTTAAGCTCATTGAGTCAGAGAAATGCACATTTAAGTGTCTTGATAGAATCACTTGAATATATATGTAACACCCCGTGCCCGCTTAGACAAAAAATTAAAACTTTTTACGCGGAAACGCTTGACTTTTACGGACATTCTGATACTCTTTTGACCATTTATAAAAATTCATGAACATTCAGACCATGAGACTATTTTTAAATGAAACTAGACTCAATTACCTTTAAAACGACGGTGGCACGACCTTTAACGACTTACGGATTAAAAGATACGATTTTTCAAAGATTGCCAAAAATCTGACAGATGCCATCCATCCGATCGGATGGACATCCAACCGATCGGATGGATGTTTCTGTCCACCCGACTGCCTTTCAAAATCCCGTCTTGAAAGTCCGACCTCCCGAACTCGATATTTAACCAAAACGTCCAGATTTACTTAGTATATCCATGGGCTCATTTCCATATAAAAACATTCATCGTTTGACCATCGGAATAGTACTTTACAAGATGACGGGTTTTACACCAAAACCCGTTTTGACCCATTTCATGACATATGACTCGTACGACTTCCCCAACACATCAAACTTACCCAAAACCATTAACATAACATATTAAATCTATTTCATTACCAAATGACCCGTTCACAACCCAAAATGGGTTAAAACACACTTATGCCAAACACCCCTTTATTTATCACAATAAACCCTTAACTCCATTTACAACACAAACCGTTAGACGTACTTGACTTTGACCTATTACATCATGACTTTGAAACTTGACTATGACCACAAAACCTTTAAACAACTCACGGGGCTTCAACATTGACTCGAGCTCGGTATTTCTAACTAAGCTCTAGCTTACTTACAAAATCTCAAGCCTTCCGCATAATCACGCCTTAAACCTTATTCCAAGCCATCGAACTATCACATGAACCTACAAAACATTGGAACACTAACACATAAGCTTTCGCTTAGTAAGTAACTAGATTAACATTTGGTTAACACGTTAATCTACATATATGCATTACAACACTTAACCATTTAACACATAAGGCCATATTCACATTAACATATAAACATACCTTTGTCATTCCATAATCATACTCCAACATTTGAGACGACTACTAAGCATATCTCCTATCAATTCCATACACACTAATTCAAGGCTATCAACTATGACGTTCATACTCATAATCACATAATATGCAAACGGCCGTATTAAACACATATTAACCGAGTTACTTACCTTAGCTTCCAAAGCTAAGCTACAATCATAATACCACCATCATCATCATGTTCATCATCATCACCATCATCACCAGCATCATCACCATCAGCATCCTAGTTAAACATCATCATAAACACTTAAAACACATAACATAATAACTATAACAATGGTTTATGCAACCATCAACTTACTTCTAATCACCTCTAATCATCATATAATCATGTATTGATTACATGATCATCAATCCCATCATTTACTAACTCAAACCCATTATCAACACATCACATAATCATCATTACCCCTTGATTATACTTAAAACACCATTTACCCATTTTCCCCAAATTGGGTACATGAACCCTAACTCTTGAATTAACCAATTAACCACTAATTAAAGGTTACTTACTTGCAAGGATTCATTGCTAGGCTTAACTCTTGGAGTGAAATCCTTATTTTTTCTTCTTTGATCACCCAACTTCATTTCCCTCTCTTTTTTTTCTTCTCCCATAACCGGACCAAACAACACCCTTATAATTATTGGATGAAATGCCTAGAACTTTCTAGGTAATAGATATTTTAGGTAGTAGGTTTGCCTAGTTGGCAAGTATGGTCCTTCAAGTCCTTCTTCTTCTACTTTGGCCACACTACATATAATAATACATTTAATACTTGGCAACTTAGGTCCTTGAAGTCTATTCCCTTTTTAATTGTGACACATGATACTTTCTATAGCCATATTATACATGCTTTGACTATCGGGTTTGACCGCTACACAACTTCCGTTGACTAACCAATTACAACAAGCCTTATTCAACTTATCTAGAGTGGGGCCTATTTGTATCCGGGAAACAGGTCTAACAATTCTACCCCCCTTATTTAGATTTCGTCCCCAAAATCTTTAGTCTATTACTAACAAAACTTAGCCCCATTCTACAACTCATTTCTAGCACATTCGATTCTTAGTTCATTTAGTTTCAACGATCTAAGTGATCTTGCATCTTTATGCATACTATATCATATCACATGTCATTAATCCTCATTACTTCCCATTTACTTCTATAACCATATAACTCTTACTTAGATTATTACATAATACGAGACATCCTCACTATAACTAGTTACCATTCTAATCCGTTCTATTACCGTCACATCACATTCTCACTTGCTTTGCCCTATATTCTCATCCTTTAACTACAAGTTACTTGAGAAAATCGTACTTTTTGACTTTACATAATTACATTTGGCTAATACTTTAACATCCTATCAACACCACTTAACCATTTCTTTTATGCCTCCATAATTACCTCATTTCTTCATGACATTTTCGCTTATCTTTATAAGTCTCAAGAAATATTACATGAATTGACTTCATAACATCATACTTTAACATTTTCCGTCACATTACACATGACACTTATCATCAATTATTTCCATTACTTATATTTTATACCACGCCACAATTGCGTATTATGACATTTTTAAGCATCATTACAATTCTTTAACTCCTTCAACTTATACTTAACACTCAAAACATAGGTTTCTCTTAAGTCTCACTAAAAGACGTACTCTAATTTTAACCCTCCTATCTTAGTCCTTATAATTTCTAACTAATTCTAAACCTCCGCTTTCTACTTCTCAAACCTTACTCGTGTCATGTCGGCAACACATAAGCCCACTCATTCATGCTTCCTCATTTACATGGAAAGGCGTCCCAATCGATGTAAATCAAGAAACATAAACTCATGGTTATATATATATCCAACACAACACAAGTACTCCTATTTCCAATTTAACTTTTATTCTCTCATCCTTTTTATACTTCACTTTTCCTTTTTAGACTTGGATCCATATCATTAACACATTCATTATGAGGATATTTTTATTGCCAAGGATGTAGGTAACCCCATTGCCGATGAAGGCAACACGTTTTATCCCGAAGGATCTTTAACATATCCCGAAGGATTCCTTAACATTCATTGACTTGGTCATCCTGAAGGATACCGCCTTTAACATTCATCCTGAAGGATATCATATTTAACGTTCATACCGAAGGATCATTAACATTCATCACTTTATCGCTTTCACATTTTAACATCGGATCCAAACCATTAACATTTTATCATACACACATTATCTCATCCATTTTATTTAGTGAAGGCAAGCTCATAGAGCATATGAACCTTCTTATTAAAATTACACATTTCTATGTGTTTATCATCTTACATTCTAAATCCGCATTAATCATTTTAACCTGCTTACTTTACCCTTTATTCTACCCGACTCTTTCCACTTTTAAACCTTGCCTAGGTTAATTTTCATTCATTAATTAGCATCATTTATTCTTCTTGCACATTTTAAGTCACTTTCACATTCTTATCATGTTTTAGTTTTCACAACGCATCATTGCGTTCTTACTCTCACACTTAATTTACCACACTCTCATTCTCATTCCTTAACTCATTTCTTTAATCATTTATGTATTTAAGCAATACCATTCTACCTCGCCTTTTACATATATACCTTTCGTAGATCATTAACTATAACACCTTCATTAGCGTTACCTTTTCTTCTCACACATCCTATTTACATAAGTTCGTTACGTTTACCGCACAATGTCTCGTTATATTCTTGCTCACACACTTAACTCGTCTCATTCACTCGTTAGCATTTAAACCATCCCATTTATCTCTTCATTACCTTATCTCCCACCTTACTTTAATCCTATAAATTTTACATCATATTAAACAATCAAGGTACTCATTTAACCTTGCTTTCATCATAACCTACCATAACATCATTGTCATTATTATACATTCATGTACATACTCAATCCTCATACATACTCATCTCATTCTCATTTACATTCTTAACTTATCGCATTTTACCTTTAGCATTCAAACTTTTTCATTTAATTTCCATCCTTTATATACCCACACTTTATCGCAACTTCACTTTCACACTTAAACCTCAAGTACTTTACCTTACCGTTACCCCGTCTCTATACTACTTTAACATTAGTTTTTAGTCACTAAATTTAATGAGACCATATGTTGGTCACATTTCATGTCATCCTTTCCTATCCTCATTCTTTAACCCTCAAGTCATCAAACACTTAATTATTAATTCGTTAGTTTCATCTTGTCTTTTCACGCTATACCTTAGTACACTCAATATCATTATGATCCGCACTTAAAGCGTCATTACTTAATCTCATTCATTTTCCTTATGTCAACAAACCCTTAACAATTAGCGTGTTAATTCCATCTTATCATTACACATTATAATTTAGCACACTTTTCATCACTATGATCCATTATTTAAGCGTTAATACCTTAAGGTACTTATTAACCCACCTCTAATACCATTTAGCATCTCTATTCACATCGTGCTATTGTTATTCTTCTATAACACACAATCTCGAATCATTTACCATTACGTTGATCTATTTACTTACACATCTAAAATCCAATCATGAACTTATTCTTCCATTCGTCAACAACTCACTACGTGTCATCACCAATCAGTCGATTCTAATTTACTAGTTCTATGTTCACCAATTATTCATTATTCAGGCATTTCTTGGACTAACACTTTTTCGTTTTCTTTTCTCCTTGCCTTACACATTTTTAATTTCTCACCTATCACCTTTCATTACTTTGACACCATCTTAGTAATACTCATCTTTTTCATACTTTCGTACATATGAATATACACATTACATTTTATCTGAGTTGTCACATTACCCTTATTGTTTTCTTGTTAACTTCACGTTATCCTCTTACTCTATTTTACACATGTTCATTCTTTTAATGTTGTCTATTTCACTCCCGATTGACTCACTTTAATCTTGACATGGCTTAAACCAACATTAAACGTGAGTTATTTCCTAGACCATATATTGGTCTTACGTTGTAATCTAAAACTCATTCATCTACCCAGCTTCTAACACATTCATGTCACGACAAATATTCTAGTCATGACTCATTTAATTCAGGTTCCCTTGTAGTTTACTTTTTCAACTTATTCTATACCTCACATTATAACACGCATTCATAATCACCTTTCACATAAACGACGAACACATTAGTACATACTTAATCTCCTTTATACTAAAGGATAAACATCACTAAACACTTATACTTCATTAGTCTATTATCAAATTACGATTTAAAAGATTTGAACATGTCTATGTCATACCATTTGTCTATTATCATTGAGGTACTTACTACTTTACTTTATCAATTTATACAAAGGCTACTTCATTTATCATTCATTACTCATACATCTCTTTAATATCTTGCAATTACACATTTTAACAATTCGCCTAACCTAAATGTCTAAATCCTCGTCAGGTACACATCCTCATACATCATCTCATTTCCATCTATAACTCCTCATTATAACGACATTCTATTTTCGTCTTTCCTTAACAAGCATACCACTTATCCTTTCTATACACATCCTTTTATTAATTCTATAATACACATTCACATAATCACATAACAATCACCGACACAACCCGAGGTGCACGGTAATTCCTATCACTTAAAGACATTAAGTCTTTCACAGACATATATCACATACACGATAGCACATAAAACACATTCATAATGTATCATCATTTAACTCATATAGCAATCACATGATCCATCTCATAAGTTAACAATCACATCCTATAACTTAACCAAATATTTGCCCGCATTACTTAAACTTAAGCTCAACGCGTCTACGAGTGGTTTAGGTCTAGGCAATCCTTAAGAAAACCTAATTCACTTAAACCGAAGCTCTGATACCAAGTTATTACCCCCCGTGCCCGCTTAGACCAAAAATTAAAACTTTTTACGCAGAAAAGCTTGACTTTTACGGACATTTTGATACTCTTTTGACCATTTATAAAAATCCATGAACATTCAGACCATGATACTATTTTTAAATGAAACTAGACTCAATTACCTTCAAAACGACGGGTGGCACGACCTTTAACGACTTACGGATTAAAAGATACGATTTTTCAAAGATTGCCAAAAATCTGTCAAATGCCATCCATCCGATCGGATGGATGTTTCTGTCCACCCGACTGCCTTTCAAAATCCCGTCTTGAAAGTCCGACCTAACGAACTCGATATTTAACCAAAACTTCCAGATTTACTTAGTATATCCATGGGCTCATTTCCATATAAAAACATTCATCGTTTGACCCTCGGAATAGTACTTTACCTGATGACGGGTTTTACACCAAAACCCGTTTTGACCCATTTCATGACATATGACTCGTACGACTTCCCCAACAAATCAAACTTACCCAAAACCATTAACATAACATATTAAATCTATTTCATTACCAAATGACCCGTTCACAACCCAAAATGGGTTAAAACACACTTATGCCAAACACCCTTTTATTTATCACAATAAACCCTTAACTCCATTTACAACACATACCGTTAGACATACTTGACTTTGACCTATTACATCGTGACTTTTACACTTGACCATGACCACAAAACCTTTAAACAACTCACGGGGCTTCAACGTTGACTCGAGCTTGGTATTTCTAACTAAGCTCTAGCTTACTTACAAAATCTCTAGCCTTCCGCATAATCACGCCTTAAACCTTATTCCAAGCCATCGAATTATCACTTGAACCTACAAAACATTGGAACACTAACACATAAGCTTTCGCTTAGTAAGTAACTAGATTAACATTTGGTTAACACGTTAATCCACATATATGCATTACAACACTAAACCATTTAACACATAAGGCCATATTCACATTAACACATAAGCAAGTACTAATGTGCTATTACTATACCTAAAATTTCACTTAGTAATAATATTGTAGATACCAAATGAGCAAGTACTAATGTGCTATTACTATACCTTAAACACTGCTACTAATACTATATGACATGCTATAAGAGTTGTTTATATTAAAAATATATATAACCTATGAGTTGGTATTCATTTGGTCAAATAAATACTCGGTCACTGATATACACCTAATTATCCCATCCTTTTCGTTAAGTTAAAAAAAAAGGATATTATACTAACGAATTAAGAGAAAGAAAGCACTTACTGTTAGTCAACTCTTGGGGTCCATATGTAGTCTATATATTAAGTTCATGCATTAACAAATTTATTCTAATAGCAAAGTATCCTAACAAATATTCAGAAGATAACTCACCTTATGTAGTCGTTCACTTTTGTACTATAATTTAGACGTGTTAAAATTTGAAGTCTATATAGTAAAGCAATAAACTGACGGATTGTCAAAGACTTGTAGTTAATATAATTGAACGACATTCAAGTTTTAGAAGGAAAAAAAAAAAGAAGATATTATACTAAGTTAAAAAAAAAATTCGACTAAAGGAGTTAAGAGAAAGAAAGAAAAAAAAAGGATATGCATGGAATTTAGAAGATATCATAATCCCACTAAAATAGCTCCTTCCTTGTTTAATCCCAATCAAAAAAGTCGGTCCCCTTATAATTATATACTAGCAGGGTACCCGCGCGTTGCGGCGGTGGGTACCCTGAAATAATATTTTTCGGTGAATCATATATTTTAGTTTATTATGTTCTTTTTAAAAATAAATTTACGGATATCAAGAATTTCATGTGACGTATTTCAACTCCTTAACTAATGAATTTATGTCGTCTTTTTGGGTCTTTTTTAAAGTCATTCGTATAACATGAGCCCGTTTGGCCCGTGTCCGTTCGGGTTCTAGCCCGTTTAGCCCATGCCCGTTTGACCCATGTCCGTTCGGGTTCTAGCCCGTTTGGCCCGTGCCCGTTCGGGCTCTAGCCCGTTTGGCCCATTGCCCGTTCGTGCTTGAATATTTGTATAATGTGCTTTATTATTTGTATTAGTAACATTTAATGTAGGAATTATGTTTAAGTTGGTTGTACAATATGCTTGATAATTTATATTTCTTATGTAAGGGGTGTTTTAATAACTAAATTAATTGTATTTATTGACCAATTAATTAATTGGCTACATTAAATATTTTGACCAAATTAATAGTGCTTTGTATTTTGTACATTAAGCTTTAAGACTTGTAAGTCTTAAAATTAAGATTGATGAGAAAGATCATTAATAGTGCTTTGTGTATTGTACAATAAGCATTATAGCTTGTAAGTCTTAATTTTAAGACCAAGAGGAGAGAGATTCATTTGTGCATTATATGTAGTATAGATACCGATCCTTTGACACTTAAAACAAAAAAAAAAACTAAAAACCCTAAGACCATTCCTCATAGTCGATTCTGCTGCTGCTGTCTTCCTCTTCCTGTTCGACCAAAAACACAGCAACAAGGAGGGTTTGTTGTAGCTTCTATTTGGTGGTTGTACTTGGGTTCGCGTTAGTAATTTTAGTTTCAACTAGTCATCGTTTTGTTTCGAGGTATATCTTAAACATGTATTTTACTATATATGATCATACACTAATCATGTTAATAGGATATTATCAGATACGTTAAGAAATCTTAATAATGAAGTTGAATATACCTTTGGTTTCATGCGTGATATAGAGGAAGAGTATGATGGTTTCATCTAGTTGTTCATATTATATTGGAAATTAAAAGAGATAAAAGAAGTCATTGTTGGTGTCACTCAAAGATGCAACTAAAGAAAATACAAGGAACAAAATATTATATATGGTGTGTACTGTACCCATAAAGAAACATTGGATTAACGTAGAAACTATGGACATATATATATTCATGTTATAACTGAGTCTTTAGATGACGCAAGTGACTTTTAAATGGTTGATTTGTGAACCTACTTTATTATATAATGTGAAAGATGGTTTTAAATGGGAAGATAAAATCAGATTTTTACGTGTGGTGTTAAATCTATTTTGGACACTTAAAGACCTGAATACTAACCGTGTAAACAAGGGAGTTTTGGATGCATATAGTGGTTTGGTTTTGAGTTCATACATGGTTAAATTAAATATTTTGTGTGCATGAAACATGGGATATATATATATATATATATATATATATATATATATATATATATATATATATATATATATATATATATATATATATATATATATATATATATATATATATATACACGTGTAAACATGAGAGTGACATGCATGTTGGTGTCGTTTAGTATAGGTCGAATAAGGGTCGTATGGGGTTACTGATTTAAGGTTCAAAACGGAGTCTAAGAGACGGTGTGGGTATGTCGAATGCATGGGCTAGGCATGGGTTCAAGTGTGTCGAAGGAGTAAAGTCAAAAAGGGTTTAACTTGTTAAAACATGTAACTTTATGATATTTATATTTCATACCCTAATCTTACGATAGTTTCACTATAATCCCTAAACTATTTATAATTACTTAATAAACCCTAACTATAAGAATGTGATTAATAACAAGTATTTAAAGTCCGTTATGAAATTAAATGAGCTAATAAGTATATTATGAATCATCATCTATGTAGATTCGTTGAAGAGGTGTGACAGTGTTTCCTTGTGTTCATCCATTTGTTTGCTTCCATTTCATTCGCTAAGGTACAGATATTCTGCCCTTCTTGTAAGGAGCCTTCGTTCTCTTGATCTCTTGTTTTGATTCGTTTAGGATTCCCCAAGCCATTGCTATGTTTCCCTTGTTTTGTGAACCTTAGATTTGAACCTTTGCTTTGAACTCTTGTCTTGATCCTTGTTCTGAACCTTGCCTTGAACCCTGCTATGTTTCTTTTGATACTTGACATGACCTGTTCATCACCTGGTAACCTGAATGATTAAGACCCTTGGATACTTGAAGGTTCATAGGATTTTATAACTGTTTTCTTAGTTACATATGAAGAGGTTTTGAACATTTCTTTTAAAGACTTTTATTATGAAAACTGTTTTAACGATCGCTTTTATTAAAACCATTTTAAAAAGATTTCTTTTAACGAATTGTTATGAACCTTCTGGTATTTGACTTTTCTGATATTGACCTCCTGATAGTGAACCCCTGCATTGATCTCCTGCTATGAACCTTGATATGAACCTTGCCATGAACTTTGACTTGAACCTCGATTTACTTGATATGATAATTGATAAGAAAACCTTTTTGATTACATCAAAATGTTTTAAAGAGACCATTCCTATGAAAACTATTTTGAAAGATCATTTTAACTAGAACTATGATTAAAGGATTTCTTCTAATTAAACTTTTGAATTGAACCTTTACTATAAACCTTTGCTATGACCTCTTGTCTTGAATCTTGTCTTGAACCTTGATACACTTGAAATGGGAAACTTGAACTTGAACTTGGTACTTGAACCCCTTGATACTTGACCCTTGACCCACAGTTTGAGATTACGAGCCATACTAGGCATGAGGGTTTCATGTCCTTGTCATTGATGCACCAATGACTTGACTTTTGGGTAGGAAAGTGATTACCTATCCCGTCCCTGCCATGACTTGATACTTGACTTGTACACGTAGATGAAGACATTGTGGCAGCCTACAGGGGCGCATGGATGCATCCTAGATTTGTACTTGACTTGACTTGTTGATTTTATTACTTGTTATATTAGATGACTGATGGGTGTGTGCGATACACGTCTTTCATCTCTTGGGAGCTTGCAACTCCACCCCTTGGAGGTATCCCCTCATATTGTACTTGGTACCGAGGTCACCCCTCCGTACACCTTGCTTGACTTGATTGGATTTGTTCTGGGCTCGTAATGGATTTCTGTTTCTGTTACCTTATAACCAATGCTTGACTTGACTTGAATTGAACATTGGGCTGGTGGTGGGTTATGGTTTCCTTTACACTTAGCCATTGTAACCATTTCTTGATAACCTTTTTATTTTCCTTCCTATTCTTGTTACACCTTGTATTATTCCATTTACTTCGCTATCCCTTTTACTACTGCTTTGTATCGTTATATCTGTTCACTGAGCTTTCGTAGCTCAGCCGCATTTCTTTTCCTGCGGCAGGTTTTAGTTTGGAAGCTGGGTATGAGTGGAGAGTACTTGGATTTAGAAGACCTTGATAGCTATTGAAGATGATTAGAAGGAGTTTTAGTTAGTTTAGAAATTATTGTATTATAACCTTGTAGTTTCAGATTTTTCTTTGTAACCCTTGAATTATATTGTATTATTAATGTCAAATGCTGGTGTTTGTTCTGATGTGGAACCATCGTTGTGTCACCTTTTCCCTTGTCGGGTTGGGGTGTTACACACATAATATGCAAACGGCCGTATTAAACACATATTAACCGAGTTACTTACCTTAGCTTCTAAAGATAAGCTACAATCATAATACCACCATCATCATCATGTTCATCATCATCACCATCATCACCAACATCATCACCATCATCATCCTAGTTAAACATCATCATAAACACTTAAAACACATAACATAATAACTATAACAATGGTTTATGCACCCATCAACTTACTTCTAATCACCTCTAATCATCATATAATCATGTATTGATTACATGATCATCAATCCCATCATTTACTAACTCAAACCCATTATCAACACATCACATAATCATCATTACCCCTTGATTATACTTAAAACACCATTTACCCATTTTCCCAAAATTGGGTACATAAACCCTAACTCTTGAATAAACCAATTAACCACTAATTAAAGGTTACTTACTTACAAGAATTCATTGCTAGGCTTAACTCTTGGAGTGAAATTCTTATCATTTTCTTCTTTGATCACCCAACTTCATTTCCCTCTCTTTTTTTTCTTCTCCCATAACTGGACCAAACAACACCTTTATAATTATTGGATGAAATGCCTAGAACTTTCTAGGTAATAGATATTTTAGGTAGTAGGTTTGCCTAATTGGCAAGTATGGTCCTTCAAGTCCTTCCTCTTCTACTTTGGCCACACTACATATAATAATACATTTAATACTTGGCAACTTAGGTCCTTGAAGTCTATTCCCTTTTTAATTGCGACACATGATACTTTCTATAGCCATATTATACATGCTTTGACTATCGGGTTTGACCGCTACACAACTTTCGTTGACTAACCAATTACAACAAGCCTTATTCAACTCATCTAGAGTGGGGCCTATTTGTATCCGGGAAATAGGTCTAACAATATATTCTCTACATGATGTTCGCATATTAATTTTAGGGATTAACTTACGTCATATATCTCATTCAAGTACATCATCGTACTTCACAAGTTATTCATTGCAAACACAATTAATACAAATGATATATTCTATCATGTATGACCGTTGGCGAGAATCATAAATGTTTCATACACATTTTAGTACGACACTTTAAATCGATATTGTGATCATCATCTTTATAAATCAAGGGGTTTTTCTTCATCATGTGACCTCATAAACATGATCGTCATTTTTCCATATAAAGATATGTAGCATCTTTCTTTAGCTTTCATGATGCATAATGATTACATCTTTAAGATGTTCAATTCATAAGCTAAGACAAGCTGCGTCTTTTTGTTTCAAATTCAACTTCTATGCATTCAATCTCCTTTACAATCATAAAATCAAATTGTATGAAACTTAAAACATATTCACATCTAGATCTCTTTATAAAGTTTCATAAGCAAGCAAAAATTTTTATTTGGCACAATACTATACACTAAGGCGATTATAACATATATGCCAAACACATGATTAATTCAATACAATCAAGTAGTTTTCTCGAGAAATTTTATTATATGCTTTAAGCATTAAAATTCACAAGCATGCTTCATGCATTTTGTTAGGAATATAAATATTCATGTGAAAGACTCGGTCACCCCAAGTATAGATTAGCATTAAGTAGCTCGTAGGTTTAATCATATTAGAATAGATATCGTTTCACCATGGAGTCGGGTCGGGTCTTTACCCACTGTAGCCCGCTCCATAGCCCACATGGGGCATCTTGTATGTCACTATATATAGCCCTTCCCACACAAGGGAAGGTTTGGACCTTTCACTTCATTCTAATCTAACATCTTCACTTTCTCTCTCAAGGTTCCACTTCTCATCTCTTTCTCTCTCTAGAATCGAAGACAAATCACACGAACCATACATGTTTGATTTATGAGTATCCTACAATTGGTATCAAGAGCCTTGGTTTGATCTTTTAGTTTGTGGGTACTCGGATTTCTTTTATTGGTTTGTGGTTTTCTTTTGGTTCGAATAGAATAGGTTGAAAACATCTTCATTTGTGCTTTGTTCGTGGTTTCTAGTGTAGTAAGCTTGTACTTTCATGTTTAGAAGAGTTATTGTAGCATACTTTGGTCACTAGATTGATTATCTCATAAGTATTGTGGATGTTTGAGTCAATTCGAGTGGTGTATTAGAAGTGTTCTTTGTTGCGATTTGACTTTCGGTAAATGTTCTAGCTTGCGATTTGTGTGTTGTTGGGTAGTTGGTTGCTGCGATTTGGTAGGTTTTGACTCTGCGATTTGGCATTTTACTTAAAAGGGAAAGAAGAAAAATCGCAAGAAAGTGACAGTTTTGTCCTGTTGTGAATTGCGAGCTGATCTTTGCGATTTGGGTATTTTTGAGCCTACGATTTGAGTGAGCCTGCGATTTGAGTCGTTGCGATTTGAGTCACTGCGATTTGGCTAGTTGCGATTTGATTAGTTGTGATTTGACAAGTTGCGATTTGACTAGTTGCGACTTGACTGATTGCGACTTGACATTGCGAGTTGACATTGCGAGTTGATACTTGCAATTTGACTTATTGCGATTTGGTTAATTGCGATTTGACTTGTTGCGATTTGACTAATTGTGACGTGACTTGTTGCGATTTGATCAGTTGCGATTTGAAGAATTGCGATTTGGAGTCTGCGATTTGCCTCCTGCAATTTGCTTGTTGCGGTTTGACCAAAGTTGACTTTTTGCGTCAAAACTTCAAACGCCCATAACTTTTGAACCGTAACTCCGTTTTCAGCGAAATACCTGTCAAAATGACCGGAACAGCCTGAATATTATGAGATTTTACCACGAAGTCGTGAAACGAATTTTTCAATGCCCAAATCCCTTCCGGAAAGAAGTTATTGAAGATTTAAGTTTTCAGTCCAAAATTTCACCGTAACAACTTGCATCAACCAAACCAAATCACAACTAAACAACAGATCACCAAGTCTACCAAACTTTCATCATAACACATTCAAGTAATCAAATTACGGTTTATTCTTGATTTTTTTAAAATCCCGCGAAGGAATTTATTTCTCGGTTTAAATCATAGAATTGTAAAATTCCGTGCACGTTCATATCATGTCAAACACTACGGATTCAGTCATTTCTGAGGTACTCAAATTGTATGACATGATTGACAAACAAAAGATTCCTAAAGATGTACCACAGATAAACGTGTTTGAGTATGTTAGCGCTAGTAGGGACTTTGTGTGCCCGGATTCTCAAGAGAAAGAGTTCCATCAGCTACAGACAAACGTTGTTGAGTCAGATATTGCTATGAACAACGTGCAACATGTGAAACACAACGAAGCATCTGTTGAACCTAGTGGGGTATCTTCTATTATTAATAATGATAATGTGTTGCATGAACAAAAGATTCCTGACAAAGTACAACAGACAAACGTTGTTGAGTCAGATACTGCTAATATGGGAAATAGCGATGTTATCCTGTATGAACAATATGTGAAACACAACGAAGCGTCTGTTGTACCTAGTAGTGCATCTTCTGTTATAAATGATGTTTGTAAGTTGCATGAGTACACTGCGTTTATCCCTGATGACACCTTGACCACTAGACTTAACATCTATAAAGATCAGGTGACCATATATGAACAACGTGCAAAATTTGAGCTAACTGAACGTGAGCAGAAAATGGATAGTCAAATGCGTACATTCATAACTGAACGTAATTTAAAGGTATAAACATTGAAAAAGGAGTTATATTCTTTACGAAAACAACTTGATCAAACTGTTAAACAAAAACAGGAGATCCAAGAAAGTGTAATTACACTAAAACATGATTTCAAAGAAAAAAAAAACTCTTAAATGATTTTTTGAGACTTAAAACGTTAAAGAACAAGATTGAAAACAAGTTGTACACACAAGACCAGACCAGACAAACTGCTCAAATGATTCAAAAGCATAAAAGGTTGTGTGATGAAAATAGTGAAAAGGATGTAGGTGAACCTAAATCAGTTTTACTTAAGAGTGTTAAAGTTGCCCAACCTTCCTTATATGATGGAAATGAACTGCTTAAGCCTGGTCATGCCCCTCCTGATGTGTCATCATTTAAAGAGACTAATGAGATAGAAGTAATAAACAGAGAAAAGTTGGCTGAAAAAATTAAGGATCCCAAATGTATAACAAATCGAGTCATAATCAAACCCCATGATTACTATGAGGCGAACCGATTAGCTATTTTTGCACCTCAAACTAAGTTGACGCCAAAATTCCACCCTTTAGAAAGATAGTTGCTGCAACGGTGTATCCACCCAATACACCCAGGCACTTAGTTCCTTTGACTCTTCCCACAGAATGTAAAGCTCTAATCAGCATATATGTTTTTTGTCAACTATTTGCTGATTTTGATAAACATGTAAGAAGAGAATTACGCCAACGGGAATTACTGAAGGGGAAAGGGGTTTTGAACTAACAAAAGAGTGCTACTTAACTGAGGTTATTCCATTCTTTAAACTCCTTAAGGAACACTTTGAGGGCATGCAAAAATCCCTTAAAACTGAAGTAAAAGAGATGAAAGAAGTATTTAAAGATATGGAAAACGAGGTGTCCCAAAATGCGATAGAACTTAAGAGTCGTGAGATTGAGAGAAAGAACATTCTTATCACCAATGAGAATTTGATTACTAGATGTATTGCACAGGATGTGTTTTATACTGCTACTGATTCTGCATTAACTGCTTGTCAATTTCATGAGTTGTCTATTGCATTGAATGTTTCCCAGAATTGTGTTGTTGAGCTTGAGGGGGAGAATTTAAAATTACATGAGAAAATCCAAAATGATGACCATAATAACATGGTCAGGCATTTTTCAAAACTAGAGGTTGATAATCTTAATTTGCAATTAAAATATCAACATTTAGAAGAAAGAGTTAAAATCTCAAATGCCAAGACATCTTTGGATGCTCCTGAATTTGATGCTTATTTTGAATTAAGCAAACGAGATTAAAAAATTTAAGCTCACACTAACACGATTCGAAAATTGAGGGATTAAATTGCCCAATTAAAATCAAATAAGAGTGATATGATTGGCACCCATAAACCATCGTCTTCAGATCTCTCAGAATTTTCACTATCAAGACACCATCAATAAATTACAACATGAAAATGAGTGTTTTCAAGCTGAAAATTCAAAAATCAAACAGCATTACAAAGAGTTATATGATTCGATTAAAGTCACACGTAACAATCACAATGAAAAGATAACTTCTTTGCTAATTGAGATTGAGAATCTAAAGACTCAGGTGAAAGGGAAAATGCCAATCATCACTAGTGATAATGTTGTTCCAAAGGTTTCTGCTTGTAGAAAGTATGCAATTGATGTTGTGCCTATTCCGCTTCCCCTTAGGAACAATAGGTCTGCTCATCAAGTATATCTCACTCACCTTAAGGATAGCCTTGATACCCTTCGTGAGATCATAGAAGAGGATATGATAGATAAACCACTTGATAGTGCAGTTGTAGATGCCTGCTTCTTCACTAAACGATCTCAGGAACTCTTAGAATACGTCATTGGCACATGTCCTAAGATTGATAACAAGTGAGATAGGTTTATTGCATCATCCTCAATGACTAAAAACAAGCATGTAACCTTTGTGGCACCCTTGGATACTTCAGATCCTAACACATCAAAACATGTTCATCAACTGGAAGTGAAAAAGAATAAGATTCCCATCAGTCCTTCTACAGGAGTTAACAGAGACACTAAAGCTAGCGAGTCAAAACCTAGGAGAAATATAAAGAATTATAGGACTTCACCAGCTAACAGTGTTCCTAAGAAGAAAGTAGAAGACCACATGAGAATAATAAGTCAGATTTGAACAAACGGAATAATAATTCAAATCTTAATTCACTTTGCAAAACATGTAATGATTGTTTAATTTCGGGTAATCATGATAAATGTGTTGATAAATTTTTAAAGTCGTCCAGCAAAACTCCAGTTAAGAAAGTTTGAAGAGCTAGACAAATTAAGCAATCTTGGAAACCTACAGGGAAAATCTTTACCAATGTGGGCTTTCAGTGGAAGCCCACGGGCCGAATATTCACACTAGGCGAACATTGCCATTTAACGAGGATTACCATGCCTAGAGTAGTGCCTGTTAAGGAATGGAAGCCAACTGGTAGAATTATTCCTTTAAATACACAATGCCCTTTAACTAGGTCCATTGCATCTACTAGTGTTGCCCCTATTGTTAAAACCAAGGCACCTATGGTTTCAGCAGCTCCAATGATTGTTTGCACTAACCAACTAGAACCCAACTTAAATTGGGGATCCGGCACTCCAAACTCTCTTCTTTCGTCTGTTTTCAAATGCAGGTCGTACAAATCATCCTTTGACATTTGGACACAGGCTGCTCACAACATATGAGGGGAAATCACAAATGACGTTTGAACACATCAGTTCAAGCATCGTTCTTCATCGACAATGATGTTTGTTCACATCAGTTCAGGCCTCGATCTTCAACGAAAATGACATTTGAACACTGCTGTTCAAGCCTCGGGCCTCAATGCCAACATAATGGTGTCTGCTGAAAACACTCCAGGCCCCGTTCCTCAAAGAAAAGAAAGGCGTACGCTTGAATGCACTTTATCTTCGGAAGAAGAGAAATCTTCTTGTTTCTGACTACTCTCATCAACAAGCTTCATACTTGTTCCATGCTCGTTCAGTCATCAAGTGGATCTACTTTCATTAGATTGTATTTTTATTCACTCGATCAAAAATGACAACCTCAAATGCAATTTTTGAGGGGGAGAAGTGTGAACAGTGGATCAACCTCATATGCACTTGTTCAATCAAAAATGACAACCTCATATGCAATTTTTGAGGGGGAGAAGTGTGAATAGTGGATCGACGTACATTTGGTTGTATGTTCACTCAATTGTTGGGCATGTGACTCTAATTGTGACTACGGAGTTGATCAGGTATCACTTATTTGAGATTGAAGTTGACTTTCACAAAGGCGTGATCTTATTTTATCTTGAAGTCGGGGCTGGTTTGATGCATGACTTTCAATGATAACTTGCTCGTGCTTAAGATTTAAGTTGAAGACTTAGTTTATCTAGTTACCAGCAGTCGGGGTAAATTTTTGAAGACCTGGTTAACTATCACTTAAAGGAGTTACGTTGTAGTACTCAGTGTCACACGCCGATGACGTTGTGGATAATCGCAAGAGGTGTTAATGTCTCATACTTTGGTTGGGTATTGAGTACTAAGAGATTTGCTTGGAGCATAAATTCTCTACACCGTTCTTCCAACATTAGTGCAAGCTTAAGTCACGAGAACGGGGAATTCTACTTCAGTTTCAAGTTTGGTATATCGGGTTTGCACCATCAGTTATCACTTCAAATAGCCTACTTAAGGGTTGGTAAAGATAGTCAGAGAGTGTTTCAGTAGCGGTTGATTCCCACTTGATACGTTTGAGCCAATTTTGTTCTTCTCACAAAATTTCAAGTATATGTGTGTAAAATGTGTTGCTAATTCTGAGGTATCAAAACCAGCAAGGGGGAAGGAGACATACATTTGAACGAACATCGAGTACACGTGATGAACTTTATACTTCTTCTTAATTGAAGTTATTTCGGGAAGACAAATGTCATAACCGTAGAGAAAATCAGTGTTTTAACTTGTGGCTTTTGGTGTATTATTCCAACTACATGGGGGAAGAGATGTAAGAAACAGTTTCTGATGATTAAAGAGGTACACAATTGTATGATGATTCCTTTGGTTAGTCGGTATCCTACAGAAGGAAATGTGTTCATCCGGGACTTACTTGATTTTTTACGGTACTGTTTTGGTGTTATCATTTCGACTACATCCGGTACTCAGTTGCTTTTGTGGTACTGTCTTGGTGTTATCATTTCGACTACATACGGGATAAATTGCTTACACTCGGGACTTAGTTGACTTTGGTGTAACAATTCTCATCTGCAATTTCCTAAAGGGAGAAAAGTGCATTTCTGAGTCTTAATTGATCTTGATGTTACGTTTTCGTCTTCATTAATGGGATTGAGTGTGTACTTCGAGTTTTTGAGCTTCATACAATGAGACTGATTGCATCACTTCAACTACTTGGGGGAAGTGGTATCTGGATACTTTTGGTATGCATTACTTCTAACTTCAGCGGGAAGAAATGTGAGATGAATCTTTCAAGTGTGAGATGATACACTTCTGATCTATTTGATGATCCCCCGAACGGAGAATCACGATGATTATTCTTAAAAGGAGCAGCAATATTTGATGTGGTTTGCTACGATTTTTGCTGTACACTTACCTTATGTAAGCTTGAAAGAGAGCTTTGAAACTGCTCAAAAAGAAGATTGTCGGTTTGGGGGGAAGCTATCAAAGCTTCACATTGAGAAGGCTCAAGTTCAGACGATTATTCAGGAGCCTCGAAAGCTTTGGTGGTGAAAGTTTAAGAGATGTTGACTACAGACTTCTACAACGTACATAATGATATCCTTATTTCGGTATTCATGTCAACATCTTCTTAAATTGAATAATATACTTTGTACATATCTTAAACCAAAATGTAAATAGAAAAATATAACATATCTTAAACCAAAATGTAAATAGAAATATATATAACCAACAAAAAAACCATAAAAATCAGAAAAATTGAAAATGCCAAAAATAGTTTTTCAAGGCATGTCTTCTGGTATCGATAACATTTACGGTCCTAGAAATGTCATTCAATAATGACACAGGTCTTTAAATGAAGTTCGAGCAGAAGTTCAAAAAGTTTTCAAAACATGCCTAAATCAGCTTGCAGTTACTTCAGACTTTAACCCGTTCTTTATTATGGGGAAAGCACGTCGCCAAAAAGACGGCTGTTCCTCCCACTGGGTGAAGTTCACCCGGGCATGGATTACTTTATATCCATGTTTCTTCGATTTGATGTACGTTTTAATGCATCATTTCTTGTATAAGAAGAGAAGTCTTCTTTACATCACATATAATTTTCCATCTATGATTCTTCAGGAAAGTATTTGTGCTAAACTTGGTGGTACCATGATTTTTGAATATCAATCAGAATTGAACTTTTTATAAAAAATCTATCACTCAATCAATGACTACAGCTATTTAAATAGAAGACGGGTCATTGATTGAGGGGGAGAGTGATGATTTCAAAATTTCATATCATCAAAACATGTCACTTTGTACATAATAAGCAGTAAATAAAATGTGGTTGTTATGTGTCAGTGTATGATTTTTGTTAAATTCAAATCTTCCAAACCTATCGTACCTGACACTAACATTCTCCCTCATAGATTGAGGGGGAGCATCGTAATGTTCCATTATCAGCACATATTAAACCTAACCACATTTTCTCCCATATTTTCTAAACGTATTTAAATCAATTGGGATCATAAAATCTCAAAAGGTTTGAAATTTTTGATCGGGGGAGAGAATGTGATTTAAATATGCAATCTGATAAAAATATGATATTTTGGACTTAAATGTAAGCTCTCCCATATGTGCTAAACTCTTTTGTATATCAATGCACATATTGAGGGGGAGCAAATGGTTTGTGGTGACAAAAAGAATGTGGCATCTCTGGTGGTATCTCATGTGAGCGCGACTCAGACTTCACTAACGAATTGACGAAACAAAAACTGTCATTAATCGAAAGGGCTTGTCCTAGCCGGGTAATAATTTCAAGATGGTCTAACCAGTGATGTAAGCGTGTCTCAAAGAGGACTTGTCTGAGTAGAGTGTACCATTTCGAGCAACTTTCTGTGGACTTGACCAGGTCGGGTAATAATTTCAAGCTAGTCTAACTAGTGATGTAAGCGTGTCTCGAATCGGTCATGTTCACTGAAAGTGGATCAATTCAAAAAGTGCAAGCTCTACCCAACATGTGCAAATTTATAATAAAAACATCTGAGTACATGTTAAGGGGGAGCATTTGAAAAGTTCAAAACTCTCAAAGTGTTAGCAAAATGTGTTTCTTAATTATAAACACTTTGAGAGATTTTTCAAATAAATGGTTTACGGCGACATAAGATAGTCATGGTGTTATAAGGTGGCTAAGGTTAGGTAAACCATCCTATGATCCGCCAGAGCCGGAGGGATCTACCCAAGGACAATACCGAATAGTTAGTATTAGAAAGTCCTTAGGTATGATTATGAAAAAAGGAGTAATATAAAAAAGGAGAAAGAAGGGGTTGAAGAATTAGAAAGAAATGTAATGAGAAAGGGTGAAAAGAAATAGCCCTCCAATTATTCAACCTTAGGGCAGAAACCGGGTTCAATTCAGATGCTACTGGTGATTACTAAGGTAACACCGGTATTGAAGACCAAGACGTCATGGACCCATTGACGAACTGCACTAAACCCTCTAGCCACTCAAGTTCTCTTAAAAGGACTTGTTTCATTCTCACGGGGAACCTTGCATAATCTATCGACTGCTCATTACGAGTTATGTTGATATTGAAACAGGAGACACTGCTCCAGTATCCGACTACCAAAATTGCACTTATCGAGTCTAGAGCCACGAGATGCATCATAAGATCTCATAGGAACACATGTTACTTCTACACTGGTTGTTCAATATTAAGGACACCAGTTGTAAACTTATGAGTCCTACGCAGATCTTAGCAATCTGCCAGAACATTTATGAGTGAATTTACAAATGTAATTCTCAATGATTGAATGAAAATTCCTGCCAGGGTCAACATCAAACAACCCTGAAAGCAGGTCTCTTCGGTAATTCCGTATGGATTACGCTTAGTGGTCGCGGCGGTTTCAAACGGTCTATCGTCGTGGAGTGAACTCCAGCGACTCACCTAATCGTTGATTTACTTCGGTAGATCTTGTAAGCCCTCTCGGGGGTATCCGATTCAGGAACGGCCTTGGCAAGGATTCGAGAAAGTTTTCACACTATGCTGCTTACGATCTCGAAGTCCGAACCTATAAGTGCCGGATGATTTGTTGCTAACTGTTTGCTTGCAGGAATCCCTGGTGGTTGCCGCTGATTGCTGAAAAGATGCTGATTCTTCACCCCATGCCCACACTTCACAATCTTAATCAAGGAAATCATGATAATTGAAAAACTTTCAACACTGCTTCCGCAACTCTGATGCTGAAAATTATGATCCAGAAAAGTGTGAGCATGTCGGTACAAAGATTACAACATCACATGGAGACAATGCTGTAGAAGGATGACTTGGAGACGTACGTTGGATGATGACAGCACAGAATCTTCAAAGATCTTCCAAGACAAATGAACAGTCATCATAAAGCTCACTGCTGAATGTACAAAGATTAAAGACTTAGAAGAATCAAAGACCACGAGCTAGAAACTCAAATTTATGTTATAGAATGCTAGAATTCAAAGTGTAATTTCTGGGGTGACCTCCCTTAGGGTGAGATTGTTAGGAATATAAATATTCATATGAAAGACTCGGTCACCCCGAGTATAGATTAGCATTAAGTAGCTCGTAGGTTTAATCATATTAGAATAGACATCGTTTCACCATGGAGTCGGGTCGGGTCTTTACCCACTGTAGCCCGCTCCATAGCCCACATGGGGTGTCTTGTATGTCACTATATATAGCCCTTCCCACACAAGTGAAGGGTTGGACCTTTCACTTCATTCTAATCTAACATTTTCACTTTCTCTCTCAAGGTTCCACTTCTCATCTCTTTCTCTCTCTAGAATCGAACATAAATCACAAGAACCATACATGTTTGATTTATGAGTATCCTACACATTTTATGTCCTAAAATAAAGTTTTAACATCACACGAGGTCTATTCATTTATCTTTTAGACGTACATCAATTACTTATCACATTGCCAGACTTATATAATATTACATTATTGAATCCACCACATGCTCCATAACGACAGATACATATCAAATAAGTTTTACACATTTATGTGTATGGACTTTAAGTTACAATCACATGTCTCATCACACGAGACTTCAATCCTTCATTAGTTACTTGCGTCATTAAATTTTGGCCATTCATTAATACATCTGCACTTCTTGCAGATATTTAACATCCTCACCTTTTATTTTAGCGCTAAATTATTTACTTCATAATCATTATCATGTATAATAGTACTATCGACATTGATTCATTTCTTTTCGATTCCACACTTTATTAGACATTGCAATATATCATTTATTGAGATCTCATAGTTTTCAAGTACCAAGGGTTTTTTCAATTACCTTCATGTCTAGTGTCTTTTTAGAAGAATTATTATGGGGTCTTTATTACCTCGATTCGACCATCTAAATTCTCTTGCTCCATTTTATCTATTCATTCGAGGATTTTCATTCGGAATCGATTAGTCTATGACGCTGTAGACGTGCCATAGACTTAATACCAATCATTGGTTTTAATGGTGGGACACACATTGTAATCGGAGCACTAGCAGCATATATATGATCTAGTCACTTTCTTTAGGTCACTAAACATGTCTGGCAATTACTAGATCTGGAATATAAATTGTCCCTTGAACTTAAAGTTCATATTCTTTACTGTGAGTATCAAAATTTATATCATAATTCATTCCATATCCCTTGCTGCTCATTCTCTCTCCCTGAATGAATTATCCATTTCAACATCCCATTATTGTGCGTTGTGGTGGATTTACAAGAAACATATACCAAACATTTACAAAATTCTTATATGGGAAACATATGGTTCGTGACCAAAACCATTCTAAGGGGGAGGAGTCATTATAAATTGTTGGCAAGATGAGAATTTATATGTTATAACATGCCCCATATTTTAAATTTTTTGTTCTCACAATTATTGGTTTTCAATCAACTGAAAACGTTTTATGAATGTTTCAACAAAAGCAATTCGCGTATGAACTTGGGCCACATAAAGTTCAACACTTATTCCAATAATTGCCCAACATATGGAAGTATTTACCACCATTTCCAAAGATACAATATGGAAAACTATGCTCGCATTTTATAAGCCGAGCCATTAATCACGCTAACCTTAAGTTGCGTCCTTGATGATCATTTTGACGATGCATCAACTTTAAAACTCAAAATTGCATCAACTTTAAAACTCAAAATGATCCACATGACGGATGTATAGGCCTACATACACCCCCTTTCTATTCTTTCAAAAACTTTATAGGCTAAGTCTTTTACTTTACTATGGCGGTGATATATACGAACAATTAACTTCCTCTGAGAACAATCAAATCTATCTTTGAAGAAACTCGGGGTTCTTCTATATTTTTCGCATCATCATTGACCCGGGATAGTCCAGTCGGTCATGTCAATTACTACAATAATTTTGGCTTATAAAATTATATTTTATGACCACATGTGCTTCAATTGCATTTTTTTTTTATTAAATAAAAGTTGAATAATATCGAGAGCTCACATTTTTCCGATTAACTCTTTTTTGTCTTTCACACATAGTTTAATATAATATTTATATTAGCCTATAGTGTTATCAAATAATAAAACACAATCTATACTACTAAAGTATGTCGTTAATCAATTAATCAAATGAAACAAAATCTCATAAAAAATAAGCCACATATATATTAAACCAAATATCACAATATGAGCCCACTAAAATATCTTATTCTTATATTTAATAGCCCCATTATTCTTTAGAATCTTGACAACAATATTGCAAACCTCACAATAATCATTTTTACTTGTACTACCATGTCAAGCAAGTCACACATATTATGAAATATCAATTCAATACTTTTCTTACCATTCATGTAAGAACTTACCACATAAGTAATTTTATCTCCGCATAAAATAGTTAAGAATTAACTAAATAGCCTTATACATTACAACTTTGATGTCACATATTCATGACACCAAACACTATATAAAAACACTGTTTGATCAGATACATTTGCAAGCATGATTTGTACTCATACACTATTTGCATCTAGATAACATATAGTATCTCTTGCATAAGGCTGGGCACAACCCTGACCCAAAGCGACATGGGTCACTGGCTGCCACATCAGCTTTCTCTCTCCGGCGACCAGAAGCGACTGACCTGCCACAGTCGGTGACCGTCCTTTTTTTTTTTTTTTTTTTTTTTTTTTTTTTTTTATTTTAATCAAACATTTTACTTATTAACTTTTATTTAAAATAATAAAAAGATAAATTCAAAGAGTCGGGGACTTGTTTTCTCGAACCAGAAAACTTACAATTCATTAAAAAATATAAACATTACATAAATTAAAACGAAACTAGAAATGAAACTACAATACATAAATTAAAACGAAACTAGAAATTAATGGAAGGTATCATCTGAGTCTGGCCAACCATCTTCAAACGAAAAGGAATTAGGTGGGAACCAACCATCTTCCCTGTTCTTCCTACGTTCTTCATCCTCCCTGGCTTGCCGCTCCAAACGAGCAGCTTCCTCTTCTCCTTCAAGTGCTTCCATTTCCAGGAAGACTTGCATATCTTGGTCCATTTTTCTGAGTTGTTCCTCAGTTAACCCAAACGGATTTGGGTCTTGGTCAACAACCGGTGGATTATTCACCGGTTCGTTTTCCGATGGATTGTTCACCGGTTCATGTGGTGGACTAAAAACCGGAAAGATTTGTTCAGGTGGAGTATGATAAACTTCATTATGTTCAGGAGAGAGGAATTGTTGAGAAAAATCTCGACGTTCAGGAGAGGGGAATTGTTGTGAGAAATCTTTTTTGAAAGACATTGTGTGTGTGTTTGAAGGTGTTTGTGTGTGTTTGAATTGAGGTTTGTATTTATAGCAGATTTTTTTTTTTTTTTTTTTTTTTTTTTAATATGTTTGTGTTTGTGTAATTAATCGGTCGATTGGTGGACCGATACTTCAACACACAAGCGACCGACCCTTCACACACAACCCAAGCGACCCCTCAATGTTTCGGTTGCTTTGTTTTTTCCTTGGCGATCGACCGAAGATTTACGGTGGGTTGGGCCCAGCCTAAGACATATTCTTGAGTATGCACCAATGTCAACTAAATATTACTCGTGCATATGATCTACCCATTGTTTCATTCACAATCTACACTTTTGGCACGTATATTGTTTCATGCATATCAAAACGATGATAATTTGTATAAATCTATACAATCAATAAGCATACTTAATATCATATACTTATAACAAATAAAATAAGACAGGCTCAAGAGCATAAGCCTAGTTGAAAAAAAAAAAACGTATAGCATATGCATAATCATCAATTTATTCGAGACGTCAAACTAAGCTCGATCAAAACGCATAGTTATATTTATTACATCACAAATCGACAATTACTTCATATTAATTTGTAATCCACTAATCCACACTCAGTGATCAATGTTCTAAGATATATAGGTACAAAAGAATTTAGCATCCAATAACCACAAGCTTAATTAGTAGCCCATTTATACTTTTGTAAACGACATTAAAAATTAAGATAATACGGACTTTAATCTTAATATCTAAATAATACTTCTAAGTCCTTTCACATTCTTTCTTTGCAAAACATTCATAGTTATATGTATAACACTTAGATAAATTAATCAACTCTTTGCACTATACTCCTTCTGACATATTAGTGACAAAAGTGAAAAACAAATAATGTCTTCAATGTATGTCTAGATGTAATATAAATATCGCCATATTATAATGCATAATAATCACAACAAGCAAAGCGGCGGTCGGCCGCGTTGTGACCTAGCGGGCTTTTTTTTAGGTATATAATATAGATGATATTGTAGCAGCCGTAAGTCGAATAAGTAGAACTAATTTTTTTTTTCTTTTTTTATTCTTTTTTCCCGTTCTCTTTCATTATCAGAACCCGGCTGATTTAAAAGTCGTGTTCGGCCAGTAACAGTCAAAACCTACATGGATCAGAACATTTCGTAGAATATATTCAAGTAAAAAATAGTAACGGCAAATTGGGATGGTAACGATATCGTTTATCCAGTTGAGGGGCTTATTTTGTAAAACGCGAACTGCGAGGTTTGTTTTGTCATATTGGCAAAGATTATCTTAAACACTTCTGCATGGGAAGATGAAATGATTCAGTTACTGCAATCATTCTTTGCATCGTAACTAAGTTGCAATGTGAAATTGTTTTTTGCAATCAATTAGTGTTCCGGCCGCATTTTTATTTATTTATAAGTCGGCTCTTAGATTTTATACTTTTACTGTTTCAACAACCCTAATTCCTAACTAAAAAAATGGCGGATACTCGAAATCTTAATGAATTGAAAGAAGTGTGTGGATCTGATGACCTAGCAAACGTGTTTAGGTTTTTAATTTCATAGAAAGTGGCAGAGGAGGAAGGATTCCTCATTCGTATAGGGGAGGAATCCAATCAGTTAAGGGCAAAGATTAAAAAGCAGGAGCAAACATTGAATGAAGCTGATTCTTATGGACCCAATCATGATGTTGCCACTTTTGGTTATGATTGTTTGTTTGAGATGCAGATGCAGGATTGTCAGAAGCTGGAAGCGTTGACCGCAATTCTTGTGGTGGCGCGTCAAGGAGTAAAGGATAAGGATGGGTATCTGGACCTGATGAAAATTGATGTAGAGTAAGCTGGTGGTTAGGGTATGTTGGTAGGTGTCTTTTGTATTTTGATGTTATCATATGGTGGTTTTTATGTACTTTCTAATGATGTTTTTGGATGATGAATCAGTGTAATTAGTTGAATGGTATCAATGGAAAATGACTGTTTTAACATATTATTCTTGGCGCCTATGTGGTAAGTGTTTTTTGGCTGCTATAGTTGCCGGCGAAATAAAGTAGTAGATTATGCTTTAGGAAAATGGCCACCTGATTAAAATTAAGGGTAATGATTTTTGGATTTTTAGTTTTGGTTAGTATTTAGTACTGATTTACGGTGAAAAAATGGTATCCGAGAAGTTAACATAGAAATTAGTCATCAATGTGATATGGTAGTATACGTTGCAAAAGTTATGGCGGCCTGTAAACACTGACAAAAGTCAGTGTTGCTGGAAAATGCTGTTTATTGATGTTGTTTGTGTAAGTGTGTTGGAAGTGTAATGCAATGTAGTATACGTTGCAAGAGCCATGTTGGTCTGTTATCTGATTTAGTTAATAATTGCTTACGCTTATATGTGAGAATCAAATCATATAGTTGTTGCATACTGTTCGCTAGTATACTGCTAAAATCTGTGCTGCTTTATGAATTTAGAAATTATAAAGATACGTTTTCATGGGTTAAAAGTTAGAAGGTGACTATTAATGGGATATTGCTGTTTATGCGGTAGATGGAAGAGCATCTGTTAGTTTGTTGAAGTATCTGGGAAGTGCATTGTAATGCAGTATCTGTTGTAAGGGTCATGTCGATCTATCAGGATCTGGTCTGGCCGAAGTGTTGTGCGAACGTTTAGAGCAGGGCAGTTGTGCTTCAATTTGTTGTGTGTTGTAGTGTAGGCGGATTTAGTTAATTGGAATTTTGCGGCAACTGATCGAACATATGGTTAGTCGTTTGTTGTAAATGCAACATTTGAAAAGGTATAAACTTTGTCTGATATAATGATAAAAGGTAATGAACAAAATTAACTGGAAAAAGAATTCAATTTTTTATATGTAAATCTTTAGCACATTTTCTTTTTATGAAATTTTCCAAAATTGAACCCACAAAATTTTTATTATAATCACAAACTGTAAGTTGATAATAATCAGAAACAAAAATAAATCTTTACAATGATATCATTCAAAAACAGGTAAAAAAAATGGTTTGATTGAAAAAGTGATTAAACATTACTTGGGAACCATGAATAGAAGTAGCAGGATGCATAGAAGTAACTGACATGTTCAAGATTATTTGAGGAGATACACATTCAAGATGACAACAGCTCTTTCTATTAACACACGGTTTGAAATACTGGATTTGATTACGTCATATAATTCTTATACGATATAGTGTTGGCTAATTTATTCAATAATTTAAAAAACTATTATGTATTTGCTGCACTATAAGATGTTTATGATTTTGTTTTGCATTTGTTTAATGAGAAAATGATCATCTATTTAATAAGGCAAATCTGTGTTTACCGCGTGATGCTGCTATTGAGCATTTGCCTACTTACTGTTTTCTGTAGAGGAACAACTGATGCTAGTACAAATATTCCATACGAAATATGTTCTATATATAAAAGACATTCCATATGTTTGCTGAGAAGACGTACATTAGTAGGATTGATAATATTCTTCTGACAAAAGACATTTGATAAGTAGCTAAGGCAGTAGTACATAGGGAAATGTCTTTAACATAGGTAGATGTCTTTAAAGGCAACCTGCTATTTGTTACGATATCTTACATCAAAGATGGTAGGCATGTGCCTATATAATGTACAAAAGTAGGCCGGCGACATTGCTACCAACATGTGATTTGCCATATGTTCTGATCAACCGTCTTTTTTGTTCTTTTACGATCCGTTTGTGTGGCTGAGCTACCTTGTTCTGGAAAAAGGTTTCTACGGGCCGAAGTTTTTCTGGGACCATATTTGGATTTTTACCGGTCTGATGAGTTGGTGTTTTCTTCTGGTGGTGTTGTTATCAGCTGTTATTCTTCCACTATTTGTGTTACCGGTGTTGTTGAGCTTAGAGTTGCGAGAATACCTGGACTGGTTTCCTTTTCTGCAGTCGGGGTGGCCGGTATTTGGTTTTTTTCTGTTGTTTTGTTAACTGGTGCTGGTATAACACTGCTTGCTGGAAATGGTGATACAACCTCTTCTTTTTTGACAATTGGTGGCTGTTGAAGATTTGTTGCCATGGGTGTCTGTTCTGCTGCGTGTGTACCTGTTGCAGGATGTGGTGTAGTTTCAACAATGTCATTGGTTCCTTGGGTGAGCAATGGTGTGTCGTCCCAAGCTGCGTCTAGAAAGAATTCTCTTTTTTCTATGGTGCTTCTAGGAGCAAAGTGGAGCTGAAATATTTTTGTGTGCCCTTCTAATGCAAACAACTGTGGTGGATACTCGTAGGGGTTTTTGTCTTGCAGGCTTCGTATGATGTCATTGCAATCTGATGAGGTTGATCAAAACACTGATAAGGTGGTTAAACCTTCGTTCTTTGTGTATGTGATAAGTTGAGTTAATATGATTAAGTACTCGGAATTTACTCAATCACACTTAGAAGGTTATTTGTGTTATGGAAATGGAACAGTTATGCTTGTGTATGTAGAACAAAGAACATGCAATGTTATCACCAAACGATTCAATATTATTCAAGATAATACGAGTGATCTTCAATATCACTAGGGTTACAAAAACCTTGAATCTTATGTTTTTTTACGACTTGTGATATTTGTTCTATATTCTTGAGAGTTATGTGTCTTGCACTTATCTATTCGTATGTATATCACTAGTCTAAGATCTTTCTTTTATATCATAAGAAAGATCTTTTACAATATTGTTAAGTCTAGTCGAACACTTGCTTTGAGAGTGTCAGTCATTAAGATACAACTTGTATCTATGTTTACAACTTGTTCTGTGAATATAACATTATGACTGATCACATGGGGTAAGATATTATCTACCGTATATTGTTGACTTTAATACACATAATATCTTTTCATACTTATCCGCTCAGCAGCAGAATCCTTTACCAGCAGCAATGTTAACGCTAGCAGCAGAATCCTTCAGCAGCAGAATGTTAAGCCTAGCAGCAGAATGTTTAACGCTGGCAGCAGAATCAAACACTAGCAGCAGAAACCAAATGCTCTAGCAGCAGAATCATACTTAGAGTATTTCTTTGAGTAGAACCCGATATTAAACTTTTTGAATATTTAATTCCCAACAATCCTCCCCTAAACATGTGAATCCATTTCAACATGTTTCTGAATTAAATTATGGATTGAAGATCTTTCAAACACTTCTGTTCTTCAAGATTGAATATCTTTCTCAGTAACTCATCTGCTTTCTGTTCTTTGACTTTAACAATATCAATACACATCTTCAGTCTTCAAACATTGACCTAAAGGATGGTGCAATTTCCTTGGATGGAGGAATTATAAGAGGTAATGATGCTGTGTATCTTGGATGCTTGTTTCAACAAGTGAAATCATCTATCAGCATGCCTTTGCAAGTGATGAACAAACGTGGTGAACTGAAATTGAAACTTTTCTTCGTTTGACCTAGATAGAACTTTCTCCTTTGGAATGCTTCATCCCTTCTGAATATATATAATACTCCATAATAAGCTCTATTCTTGTCATTTTCAACCTCCATGTTATCATCTTGTATGCTCTTGTCTTTTCCTCCCTTTCATTGGTTAATCTTCCTTCTTGGGGTTTATTTCCTCCCCTGAGATATTACCTCCCCTGAGATGCAAATAACATTCTATCCTCCCCTGTTTGGAAGATCTCTGACTATGTACCAAAATATTTCTCTCCATCATCTGAGCTATCCATCATAACATGTTATCAGACAATGTTGTACATGTAGCCATCAATTCCTTAAGAGTTTAATTTGCTGCCCTCATTACTTCTAGGTGTGTTAACTCCTATGAGAGGTAATTCATGGGGCATTTGATTCATGGTCCATCAATGGATGGTTTTTCTGAATCCTTTGAAAATCCTTGTTTAAGAAGTTATTTGACTTAGCAGTATGTTCATGATTTTAGAATTGAAAAATCATACAGCTTTCAACCATTTTGAAGGGATTAAGTGTATAACAGACACTTAATCAAAATTTCGGTTTAAAGTAACCTCTGGTTGTGTGAGAACCAATGTTTTTCAGTTAGAAATAACTGCCTGTGTAAAGATAAACCTATTCAAAAGGCTTTCTTGACAGGGTTTCCAGCTCATAGTAATTGTTGCCTCTAACACAAGTGTTAGATTCACTTTTACTGGCTGTTCTTTCTATCAGATGTCCTTAGACTTGCTCATTATACTTAAAAGTATAAAATGATAGAAAGTGAGTTGCATCAGTTACTATCTGATCAACTAAGTCATCAATTCAATGTGAAACATCATAATCAAGCTTCAAGAAAGAAGTTTTAAGGAGATTAGAAATTCCTAAACCTTTTCTATCATAAACCTATTATGTCAGCAACTAGTATTATCATTCTGCTGTTCCATTTCACTTGAAACATCCTTTGTGTTCATATGATCATACCTGAAATTGTTAGTCTAAAACCAAAAGAACAATGTACAAAGTACTTGTCTTGTATTAGAATAAACATAGGACTAACTGTATGAATAACACAATTTAAATTCGTACTAGCAGCACAAACTTTTGTAATAGCAGTAGTATCTTTTAAAGTCAGCAGCACAAACAAAAATTTATTTACAAAAACACAAAGTTTAAAATCATTGAGGATTTAGCATTCCAATACTTGCTACCAAGTACTGAAACCTTCCAACATCAAAAGCTTTGGTTAGCAGATCTGCAAAATTGAATTCTGAAGCAATTTTAAGAACTTGAATTAATCTTTTCTCATTGCAGTCTCTTATAAAGTGATGTCTAATTTCAATGTGTTTTGTTTTAGAATGTTGCACTGGATTTTTAATAATGCAAATAGTACTACTATTATCAATATGAATAACAGTGTTCATGAAATTGTACCCATAGTCAAGAAGTTGGTTTTGAAGCCATAAGACTTGAGCACAGCAACTTGCAGCAGCTACATATTCAGCTTCAGTTGTTGAAGTAGCCACAGTTGTTTGCTTCTTACACTGCCATGAGATAAGTCTACACCCAAGGAATTGACATCCTCCAGTTGTTGACTTTCTGTCCAAGCTAGCACCAGCATAATCACTATTCAAAAATGCTACCAAGTCAAAAGGTGATTCTCTAGAATACCATAGTCCCAACCTATGTTGACCCTTGAGATATCTAAAAATCCTCTTGACTACTGTTAAATGAGAAACCTTTGGAGTTACTTGAAATCTTGCACAAGCACAAACAGAGAACATGATGTCAGGTCTTGATGATGTGAGATACATCAAAGATCCTATCATAGATCTGTAAGTGTGTACATCTACATTTTCTCCATCTAAGTCTTTTGGAAGTGGCTTCTCAGAGTCCATTGGTGTGCTTGCCATTTTTGAATCAGCAAAGTTGAACTTCCTTAGTATCTCTGCAACATATTTATCTTGACTAATAAATATGCCTTTATATGACTGTTTAACTTGCAAACCCATAAAGAATGTAAGTTCCCCCATGGAACTCATCTGAAACTTATCATGCATAAGCTTCTCGAACTCCAAACACATCTCCTTCCTTGTAGATCCAAAGATAATGTCATCCACATACACCTGCACTAACAGAAGATCCTTCTTGTGCTGTTTGATGAAAAGTGTCTGATCAATCTTTCCTCTTTGAAATCCATTCGCATGTAAATAGGAAGCTAGTATTTCATACCAGGCTCTAGGTGCCTGATGAAGGCCATAAAGAGCCTTAACAACTCTGTACACTTTGTCTGGATGGTCAGGATCAATGAACCCTGGAGGTTGTGAGACATACACCTCTTCTTCAACTGTGCCATATAAAAATGCACTCTTGACATCCATTTGGTAAACTGTAAAGCCTAAAAATGAAACATAAGCTAAGAAAAGCCTAATTGCCTCAAGTCTTGCTACTGGAGCAAAAACTTCATCATAGTCTATACCTTCTTGTTGTGTGTACCCTTGGGCTACTAATCTAGCCTTATTCCTAATCACTATTCCTCTTTCATCCCTTTTATTCTTGAAAACCCATCTAGTGCCAATTACCTTTGCATCCTTTGGTAAATCAACTAGCACCCATACTTTCTGAATCTTGAACTGAAGAAGCTCCTCTTGCATAGCTTCTACCCAGCTTGAATCATCTAAGGCTTTCAGAATGTTCTTTGGTTCATCTTGTGAGAGAAAACATACAAACAAGAAAGAGTTTGAAAACTCATGCTACTTTGAAGCATAAAGGGCATCAAGAAGCCCTTGTTGGTCTGAAGACATCAGTTGTTGTCTTGTCTTCATACCTGATTGTACATCTCCAATCTCATTTTCTAGGGAGTGGACTTTGTGAATCCTTGTGTGTGGGGTTGAAGGAACTTGATAGGTAGGTGTGATATTGCTTAAATCCACCTCATTATCTGAGAAATTTGCTTCATTTGAAACTGAAGGGCCAGCAGTAGAATCATTTGGCCTAGCAGCAGAATGATTAAGTCTAGCAGCAGAATGCTCTGTCTCAGCAGCACTATCATCAGCAGAAACATTTTGTTGTTCCTTTGTTCCATCTTCCTTGAGTTCACTTTCAACATCTTCTTTAGCTTTACCAGAAGAAGATTCATCATTTGTTGAAGTTGAAACCACACTGGTACTATTGGCATCCATATATGATCTAGATTTGTCTCCTTGTCTAACCCTGCCTCATTTGTTGTTTGTGAACCTGAAAAATTATTAGTTTCTCAACAACAGGCACATAATTCATAGAATGGGTTAATGACTCTAGATCAAATAGCCAATTAGGACCTTCACCTACTACATTGGATTTATACTCTAAAAATTCCACATGTAGGTTTTCTTCCACTTTCTTAGTTCTTAAGTTGTATACTCTAAAAGCTTTACTATTGAGAGAATATCCAACTAAGAAACCTTCATCTGCTTTGCCATCAAACTTTCCAAGATGGTCTAAGGTATTGAGAATAGTCACATGACATCCAAAAGGTCTAAGAAATCCTATTGCAGGAGTTCTACCTCTAAAAGTTTGTATGATGTCTTATTGTGAGGCTTAACAACTAAAACTCTATTTTGAACATAGCAAGCAGTGTTGACTGCTTCAGCCCAAAAAGTTATAGGTAGCTTAGAACCAGCTAACATAGTTCTAGCAGCTTCTATTAGTGTTGTATTTTTACTTTCAACAACTCCATTCTGTTGTGGAGTTCTAGCAACACTAAATTCTCTCTTAATACCCTTTTCTTTGCAGAATTCATCCATAACTCTATTTTTGAACTCTGTCCCATTATCACATCTAATGACTTTTACACTTTTGTCTACTATGTTTTCTATCTCATTAATGAAAGTCTTAAGGATGCTAGATGTCTCATCCTTAGTAGCTAAAAAGAAAACCCATGTAAATCTACTATAGTCATCAGTAATAACAAGACAATATCTCTTATGCATTATACTACTTACTGAAACAGGTCCAAATAAGTCCATATGAAGCATAAACAGTGATTGATTGATAGAGTTAAAAATCTTGGGCTTACAAGTGGCTTTGTGTTGTTTGCCTTTAAGACAAGCAATGCATGTTTGATCATCTTCAAATCGTTTTTGAGGTAAACCTCTTACCAAACCATTCTTAACAATTTGATTTATGGTTTTGAAGTTAATATGACCAAGCCTCCTATGCCATTTCATTGATTCATCCAATGTGGCCTTTGCAACAAGACAAGTTAAATCCTTTTTGGGAACAATGTTCTTCATGTCAACACTGTACATATTGCCTCTTCTAGGAATTTTAAGAAGTACTTGACTTTCATCAGACATCTTAAAATCAGGAGAAAGTGCAAGACATTCAGTTTCACAGAAAAGAACTTTGTTCTTTTTGTCACACATTTGTAAGACACTAAAATGATTATAATTTAGCTCTTGTACATAGTACACATCTTCAAAATCTAAATTTCCAGTTTCAATGGTACCTTTATCAGAAATTTTGCCACCAACACCTCCTCCAAAGGTAAAATAGCCTCCATCTATTGATTGAAAATCTGAGAGATAAGACTTGTTGCATGTCATGTGCCTAGAACATCCACTATCTGAGTATCCTTGATCCTCTTGTTTATCAATTGAATGTTCCTGCACAGTAATGAGAAGTATCAGTTTCTTTTGGGGACCTAAGCCATTATTGACTTAGATCTGTCTCTTGCATCAATGAAATTTAATCTCTTAAGTACAGTTGATGCAACATTGGATTTAAGAATCCAACATGCTGAGGCCTTAACAGCATTTGCCCTGTTTTCCCTAGCAGCAGAATGAATTACATGCTTAGCAGCAGAAACTGATAGCTTTGTAATTGTTCCCTTAATTTTCCAAACTTGTTTTGGTACCACTGCTTTTGTTTGAATGGGCCTTTGAACAGTCTTTGATGCATTTGTATAAAAAGATTTTGCATTTTTAACTGTTGGTCTTGGGTTAACAGTCATGAATGGTCTAGCAGCAGAAACTGCTTTGACAACTGCTTTGGGTTTAGTTCTCTTAGACTTAGAGTAAAAGTGAGGTTGAGGAGTTTGCCTTTTGAAGTTCACCCTATTGTTTTCATACCCAGATACCCATTTGTTATGGAAAGCTGCAAGATGATCAAAACTACCACATGTGTAACAAGCTTTATTATAAAAGAAAAAGTCATCACCTAATTGGTTAGACTTGAGGCCATTCCAATTTCTTTGGTTACCTCTGGGCTTGCTAGTGGATCTATATTGTTCACAATATTTAACTGGTTGCCTAACATGTTTAATGTTTGTTCTAGGCTTAACAATATCCTTTTTGATCACTTTAGGAACCCTTGTTCCTGCTTTCTTAACTACTTCAGGTTTAGACATAACCTGTTCATCTTCTTCATCATCAGATACCCAGTCTTCAATGACTACACTATCTGATCTTCTATTAGAGGACACCTTGTCCTCAGGAAGTAAAGTTTTACTTAAACTTTCACTTACTTTCTAAGATTCATCAACAACTATCTTGGTCTTTGGTTGTACACCATATTGTAACTCAAGTTGTTGAAATTCAGGGATACCTGAATTTTCTAGGTCAATCCCTGGGGGTTTAGGGATACCTCTGTATGGAGGTGGGACACTCTTATATCTTACTCATGACTTAGCTGTATTAATCACTTGACATTCTATCATGTTGGTCACACCTCTAGAAGCATGTTCTAGTGTCTGTGTAGTCAAGTGAATGTTTCCATTTTCCTTTTTGACCCTATCAAAAGCCTCACTCAAAAGCTTAATTTCAGCATCTTTAAAGAATATGTCCTGTCTTAGAAGAGCTTTGTCATCAGAAAAGGCAAGTTCATTTTCTTTGTAGTATAAGATCTGCTTTTCTGTTGATGCTAATCCACACTTATAATCTACTAAGTCTTGAAAAGTTATACTTAGCTATTTCTTTTGGTCATCATAATGTTTGATTAAAGTGTGTAATTCTTTAAGAGCAGTACAATCATTTGAACAAGCTTTATGAGATTGTACCTCAGAAGTAGAAAAAGCCATGAGTCCCATTTGTGAAGAATCTTCTTCTTCATCAGCCATGAAACTCCAATCAAAACCTAGCCCATCAATGGCTACCATAGCCTTTGAGTTCGGCTCAGAAACCTCCTTTTTTTTGGATGTGCTTCCAAAACCTTTGTTCTTGCTATCTTGCTGCCTTGGTCTTCTGCACTCTCTTGAGAAATGACCCATCATGTGGCAGTTATAGCACTCTATCCTTGACTTATCAAAACCAGCAGCATCAGTGTTGCTGATTACGAGCTTCTTCCCCGTCCTGTGATAGAACTTCTTGGCTCTCATTCTAAGAAGAGAAATTTGCCATTTTAGATCCATTTCCTCCAGATCATCATCATTGATCTCTTGGAGGTCTTCATAGGTGAGCATGGACCCATTATTTTGACTTGTAAGAAATGCACAACAAGTCTTTTCATCTAAAATACCAATTGTACTGCTTGATGAACTAGCATCACCAACACCATCAACAACTTTCACCTCTTCACTTGATTTTGAGGTACTAGGAGTTGACATAAAAGCCATGTTCCCAGTATTAGAACTAGTACCTCTATTCTTCATCAAATCTTGCTCCACAATCTTAAAGTTGCTATAAAAATCAATCAGTTCCATTTTATCAAGGTCTGGCTTATTCTTCCAGACAACAACATGCATAGCCCACTCTTCTGGTAGGCTTCTTTGAAATTTTGAGTTCAAATCTTCTTGAGGTATTTCAACCCTAAGAATAGCAAGTTGGCTCACAATGTTCTGAAGCCTATTAAACATATGGTCAAGAGATTCATTGTATGTAGAGGAGAAGTTTTCAAACTGCTGCTTGAGCAGTGTCTTGTGGGTTTTCTTGGTGGCTTCATTTCCACCATATCTAGCAATAATAGCTTCAAATAATGACTTGGCATCTTTGAACTTGCTGAAGTTTAGAAGTTGATCATTGGGAATGGTCATCATCAGCATGCTTCTTGCCTTTAATTCATTTTTCCTCAGTATTATTTCTTCTGCAGATTGTGGCTTCTTCTGCAGAGTTGTCAGCACTTTGCCGTCAAAAGTTGATGTAGTGGTGGTAGGCTTGAAAGAGTCTCCATCTTCAATAATTTCCCAAAGTGCATAGTCTTGCACTTGGAAATATTGTTCTATCTTTAGCCTCCACATCTCAAACTCATTCTGTTTGAGCATAGGTATTTTTGCAGCAACATTGGTCTGAATAGATTCAATGTCCATTTCTTCTTCTTCTTCTTCTTCTAAATCAACTATATCAGCCTGGCGCTCTGATACCAATTGATGAGGTTGATCGAAACACTAATAAGGTGGTTAAACCTTCGTTCTTTGTGTATGTGATAAGTTGAGTTAATATGATCAAGTACGCGGAATTTACTCAATCACACTTAGAAGGTTATTTGTGTTATGGAAATGGAATAGTTATGCTTGTGTATGTAGAACAAAGAACATGCAATGTTATCACCAAACGATTCAATATTATTCAAGATAATACGAGTGATCTTCAATATCACTAGGGTTACAAAAACCCTTAATCTTATGTTTTTTTACGACTTGTGATATTTGTTCTATATTCTTGAGAGTTATGTGTCTTGCACTTATCTATTCGTATGTATATCACTAGTCTAAGATCTTTCTTTTATATCATAAGAAAGATCTTTTACAATATTGTTAAGTCTAGTCGAACACTTGCTTTGAGAGTGTCAGTCATTAAGATACAACTTGTATCTATGTTTACAACTTGTTCTGTGAATATAACATTATGACTGATCACATGGGGTAAGATATTATCTACCGTATATTGTTGACTTTAATACACATAATATCTTTTCATACTTATCCGCTCAGCAGCAGAATCCTTTACCAGCAGCAATGTTAACGCTAGCAGCAGAATCCTTCAGCAGCAGAATGTTAAGCCTAGCAGCAGAATATGCTGGCAGCAGAATCAAACACTAGCAGCAGAAACCAAATGCTCTAGCAGCAGAATCATACTTAGAGTATTTCTTTGAGTAGAGCCCGATATTAAAATTCTTGAATATTTAATTCCCAACACAATCGTCGACCATTGAGTTTGCTTCGTTGCTGAAGCATGTTAAGTATAAACTGGCAGTGTCATCTGATATCAGTATTTTGAAGCAATAACTGGCAAAAAAAATATTTGTATAATCTGTTTAGTTTAGAGAATATATATATATATAAGGATCAAAATGTGTAAATCTTTTGTTAACCTGCAATTAGGTTCTGTTTCAGAAAACGACTGCTTGCAATGGGCATGCGGGAAGTCTTCGGATAGTTTTTGTTTACACGTGAAGCATTTCCTAAAGAACCAGGGTCTGTTGGTATCGAGCTTGTCGATGGTAGCAATGACAGTAAAGCGTACATTCTGCATTCGTATAATTCTAAGTAATTTAGAAAATTTTATCTAGCAATGAATACACTGCATTAGTTAAATACCTGCTGGTTTTGTGGATTTTGTATCAAAAGCTCATTAAGTGTCACCCTGTTTCTTTTTTTTTCCTGCTCTGTATCCTGACAACGTTGCCGTTGCACATTCACTATGACAGGCGGGTCTATAAATTGGTCATAACTGCAGAAGTATGTTATATTACTTTAGTATGGTTTATGCTGGTACCTACGGTAATCTGGCAGGTTATTAGTAACTTACACATTGCGAATTTCAAAAGCCTCTGGTATATTTGGATTGAAATAGTACTTTGTCGCAGCTGTGTTAGAAAGCTGCAGGCCTGATTAAGTTCAAATAAAGGTTAGTTGATGCGTGGTTTTGCGACCTTACAACAGGTTTTAGCTCTCGAGGGATCTCAAGAGGCTTGCAATCCCCACCAGGCAGTGTACCTGACCGATGTAGTATAGTGAAGTGGCAAGTACCGGGGGATTGATCGTTCTCTAGGGGAATAGTGTCGTTAGGATTGAAAAAACTACTCTAATAGGTCTAAGGGTGAGGGAAGATTCTTTTTTGTATTTTTATATTTTTATGAAAGCAAGTAAAATCTCGGGTTTGAAGGAGTGGGCGGAATTAGTTGCTAGTCAACTAACCCAAATAACTACAAATGCAAATAATATAAAATACTGAAAATGAAAAGGTTGTGAAACTTATATGGGGAGAAATGTGTTTACTTAGATTTCCTTACTCCCTAACTATCTTTTACCGGTTGATTAGTGTGTATTAATTACGTGGATGATGGGTGTATTCCTTAATACCAATCGTAGGGTGGCGTACGTACTTCCCCAACTCTACAAGCTCCTACTTCACTCCTATGTCGAGCCGGCTAAGAAGCTCCTAACATGGGATCACTAGAATTCGCTCATGCATTAAATACAACCATAAAAACCTTAGTACGCATTGGTTCATGTTTCTTAAGACGTTCAAGCAATTTACCGTATAGGAGGTTAGCCAGTTTTCTTAAGCCTAACATCGATAAACAATCATCCAATACAATTAATGACACACCAACAACCAATAATCAATAGTTAGGTTTCATTAGATCTAAGCAAACACAAGATAAATCTAGCCTAGCATGTTAATCAAAAGATAAGAACAAGATATAATCAAACAACACATAGACATATTGAATGATTAAATGATTACTTATCTTCAATTAAACATGAGATCCAAGGGTATAAAACCCTTAAAAATGGCAGAAAATTCGTCTTAGGGTTTCTCCTCACAAAGTTGCACACTAATGACTAAAAATTGCAAAACTATATATAAAGTTTAGGGGCTGACGGCGTCACGTTGTAGGAGGTGACGCCGTCACCTAGCCACGGCTAGGGTTCCCCAGATGGTCTTCCTGACGCCGTCCCTTTTTAATCCTCCAAAAATCCGCTCTGGCCTATCAAGGGTTGACGCCGTCAGACTTGTGCTTGACGCCGTCTCTCTTTAACTTAAACCGTGACGACCTTGATCACCTTAAAGGGTGACGCCGTCAGACTTTCCATTGCAAAACTTTCTGGCGCGTCATGTGTATTTGTCATATCCACCTCTTTTGCCAAGCCGTGACGCCGTCAGGAGCAATCCTTGACGCCGTCATGTGTACTTTTCCAGCAGCTTTGGAGACTTTGTCGTTTTCTTCACTTTTATGCTCCAAAAACGTCCAAAATGCTTCCTTTTCCAGATTTCTTCTCCAAAGTACCTAAAATGACAAAAGGAACGATTTAGGGCAATATTTGATCAAATAAATACGATTTTAGGGCTTAAATGACCCCCTAAAAGCGTACACTTTTCGCTTCATCAAATACCCTTACACTTGAGATTTGCTTGTCCTCAAGCAAATGCGCTTTTATTCTAATCAAAATACAAGTTAGGGGTCATTTAACGCTAATATAAAAGTAATTACAACAAATAGTCGTTCCAATTTAATCATAATAAGCACGGAGATTACAAACTAGCACCTCACAAGTAGTGTTTAGATACTCACATCTCTCAGGTGTCATAAAGTATATCTCATAAATGAAAATGGATAATATCTCTCACAACCTGTCATAGCAAATAGATTACCATAGGCTTGGGAAAGGATCGAAAACCTCCTCCACTAGGCGTAAGCACCTAAGATAAACTATCAAAGAGGGCTTTTAAAGGGTTATAACGTTAGGTGTAGGGATATGATAAACACGGATTTGTTGGATAATGGATATTTTACTGGTGGCGAGTTAAAGATCTTGATTAATTACATGTACAATATGGTGTTGCTAAGCCAAGACTAGACTCGACTTAAGCTAATGAAAGAAATAACAAAAAGATAAAATAAACATAAAATGAAACGGGATGGTAGTCCGTATGTTTTTTTACTTACTTTTCTCATTTTTTTCTCATTTTTTTGATTTTTTTTTTTTTTTTTTTTTTTTTTTTTCATACACTCTTGCCCTACCATCCAAAATAATACATCATAGGGGCGTTGCATTCCCCTTACACTTGAACTTTTACATAACTTTACAAATAACTATTCTAATGACTCGAATTAAGATAATTGAAAAACTTGGAGTACTTTTAAAATATTTAGCACATATGGGGGTAATAATGATGTTCTTCCCCATTACTCCATTACACTAGTACTTTACCCATGAGTCCCAATCGTCCCAAAACAATATGTACAAGGATATGACTCGACTTAGCAACCATGTAATCAATTAGATAATTAACTTGGGGTTTAAACAAATGTTGTAACAATAATGCACTAAAGATGAGTGCATACAAGGTAGGCTAAGCGATTGGGTGACATTTAATGGGGTGTAACAATTCTCCTTTAAGTAAAATGCTTAAAGGTAGAAACGAAAAGATAGGCTCTGAGGGGTGTACTAGGGGTATCGTGTACTAAAAATGAGTACAACGCAAAGGGTGTGGGAGAATTACTTGACCAATGTAGCCAATGTAATTATAACAAAAACACAGGTGTAAAACAATGGGTTAATCCTAATGCCTCTTATCATGTAGTAAATCTAACTACACGAATGTAGTCTCACTTGTGGCCTCGGAATGGTCCTAACGCAAGTTCTAGAATCTAAGTGCTACCGGTACACACATCATAGCATAAATGCTTTTCCTACCAATTCTAGGGGCGAACCTCACATATTTGGGGGTGGAAAATTTTTTAGTGGTACGGTTTTGTGCTAGTCATATAACTCCTATCCATGAGACGCTCATTAAGATCAAAGTTTCACTCCTATATGTTGTAAAAAAATTTAAATTTGGCACTAAAATTGCCTTAACAGGTATTTCTCTCAGTTTTATTACACATCTACCATCAAACAAACGAAAAATCAAGCGTAATTGTATTCTCTAAAGTATCGTACTTTTACCCCCCCCCCCCCTTACACTTAAGATGAACATTGTCCCCAATGTTCAAATAACAAGATGTAAAAGTAAATAAGGTAAAAGAATGAAATCAAATACTCCCCTGATTCGCTCGGTGGATAAAGAGGTAACATGGTTAGATCTTCTTCCAAGGTAATGTGGAAGCTTCAAGACTAAAGCATCGCCAAAAGCTATTCCACATACATCTCCTTGTCCAAAATAACCTGTTAAACCTGAGAAAACAAACACGAAAACCTGCATAACATCGGCGGGATAAATCTATATAAGGATATAATGCTTGTAGAATGATTATTTTGCAGATTCCTAGAGTTTATAAGTTAGAGATTTAATAAAAACTTTTTATGAAAACAAAACTTTCAAAAATTTCAGAAAATTAAAACCTGACGCCGTCAGGTTGTAAAGCCTGACGCCGTCAGAAATGATCTGACAGAATTCTCATGTTAAGTTTCCGGAAAATTTCTAGAAAAACCTATACCTTACTTCCTGGAAATCCTGCAAAATATCATTATGACTCGATACAAGCATTTGACTCTAACAATTACTAGTATGCATGCTCATTTAATATTGTTGTGATTCATGTTCAATCTTGTTCTTGTAAACAAATTTGGATTCCCTTACACTTATCTTTTGCAAAATACCTTTATATGTAGTTAAGACGAAGTTAAAAACAAGATAAAGCATTTTCACAATTTAGTTTCGAACATGAATCAATAATAATAAAAATTAAACATACATACGGAAGCAAATAAAATCAAACAAACACATAAATAAACACACAAAGCAAATAAAGCTTGGGTTGCCTCCCAAGAAGCGCTTTTCTTTATTAACGAGTCTTGTAGCTAGACTCAAAGTAAGGCTCATCTAGTGTCGCTTATGCTCACGTATCCGAGTGTGAGCCATCTAATTGTTGCCTCATCTTTCTTGTATTCATCACTCAGCTCCAGACATCCATGATAATATCTCTTATTTTTCTCATGTGGATATTTGAGCCCCTTCCTCTTATCATTCTCACTTAGCAAGTCAATAGGCAAAAGTCTATTGCAAGATTCAATGGAAAGTTCTTAAACCTAGGATGTGATCGGGGCATTTGGTAAACAAAATCTTCATCCCCATCCGAGAATGTAATTAACCCGTCCACAAGTTTTTCATCAAGGTTGGTCATCCTTTTGAAGGGTTCTCCAAAAATGACTTGGGTTAATTTGTTATCAATAAATTCTCCTAAGTTCTCCATAACCATAAAATCCACCAAATACACAAAACTTCCTACGAATACGTGTAGTGGCTTAATCCTAGCAACAATGTTATCTCCTTGATATTCTAGCTCATCTACCATGATTTTATTATAATTAGCGCGAGAGATAATGTTCATAGGCAAAGATGAGTTAAGATAAGCATGAAAACTATGATAACCAATCTTACATGGAAATTGTATGTTAAAGAGGCTATCCTTTTCGATCTTAGTCCTAGGGTCAACATACTTAAAGGGATCAATTTCCTCTTTTCTCCATTCCTCGTTAACTACTTCTCCATTACCAGCATCCTCATCGGAGTCTGAGTCGTAAAATGGACTAACTGCATAGTCATTCTCATGGTCAGACTCCTCCATCTCAGAATTGTTACCAAAGTGGTGGTCGGGTGAAAGGTTGTTGTTTTCTACGATGGGGGCGGGAACGGGTAGTTGGAAGTTTGCACGGCGGAAAATACGAATAACAGGGATCAAGCGATCACTATTACTCATGAGGTAGGTGGAAGGTATCACAAACAAAAGCACAAAGAAATAAGATAGACTAAAGAAAACCTAGAAAAATAAAATAAAAATCTCACTAGAAAGGAATCTAGTGAGTAGACCTAATAAAATAAAAATTCAACCTAAACAATAACTATTCCCCGGCAGCGGCGCCAAAAACTTGATGCGTGGTTTTGCGACCTTACAACAGGTTTTACCTCTCGAGGGATCTCAAGAGGCTTGCAATCCCCACCAGGCAGTGTACCTGACCGATGTAGTATAGTGAAGTGGCAAGTACCGGGGGATTGATCGTTCTCTAGGGGAATAGTGTCGTTAGGATTGAAAAAACTACTCTAATAGGTCTAAGGGTGAGGGAAGATTCTTTTTTGTATTTTTATATTTTTATGAAAGCAAGTAAAATCTCGGGTTTGAAGGAGTGGGCGGAATTAGTTGCTAGTCAACTAACCCAAATAACTACAAATGCAAATAATATAAAATACTGAAAATGAAAAGGTTGTGAAACTTATATGGGGAGAAATGTGTTTACTTAGATTTCCTTACTCCCTAACTATCTTTTACCGGTTGATTAGTGTGTATTAATTACGTGGATGATGGGTGTATTCCTTAATACCAATCGTGGGGTGGCGTACGTACTTCCCCAACTCTACAAGCTCCTACTTCACTCCTATGTCGAGCCGGCTAAGAATCTCCTAACATGGGATCACTAGAATTCACTCATGCATTAAATACAACAATAAAAACCTTAGTACGCATTGGTTCATGTTTCTTAAGACGTTCAAGCAAATTACCGTATAGGAGGTTAGCCAGTTTTCTTAAGCCTAACATCGATAAACAATCATCCAATACAATTAATGAAACACCAACAACCAATAATCAATAGTTAGGTTTCATTAGATCTAAGCAAACACAAGATAAATCTAGCCTAGCATGTTAATCAAAAGACAAGAACAAGATATAATCAAACAACACATAGACATATTGAATGATTAAATGATTACTTATCTTCAATTAAACATGGGAGATCCAAGGGTATAAAACCCTTAAAAATGGCAGAAAATTCGTCTTAGGGTTTCTCCTCACAAAGTTGCACACTAATGACTAAAAATTGCAAAACTATATATAGAGTTTAGGGGCTGACGGCGTCACGTTGTAGGAGGTGACGCCGTCACCTAGCCGCGGCTACGGTTCCCGGATGGTCTTCCTGACGCCGTCCCTTTTTAATCCTCCAAAAATCCGCTCTGGCCTATCAAGGGTTGACGCCGTCAGACTTGTGCTTGACGCCGTCTCTCTTTAACTTAAACCGTGACGACCTTGATCACCTTAAAGGGTGACGCCATCAGACTTTCCATTGCAAAACTTTCTGGCGCGTCATGTGTATTTGTCATATCCACCTCTTTTGCCAAGCCGTGACGCTGTCAGGAGCAATCCTTGACGCCGTCATGTGTACTTTTCCAGCAGCTTTGGAGACTTTGTCGTTTTCTTCACTTTTATGCTCCAAAAACGTCCAAAATGCTTCCTTTTCCAGATTTCTTCTCCAAAGTACCTAAAATGACAAAAGGAACGATTTAGGGCAATATTTGATCAAATAAATACGATTTAGGGCTTAAATGACCCCCTAAAAGCGGTACACTTTTCACTTCATCATTAGTGCAGCAGTTTGTTAAGGTATACAATATATGTAGGTCGAGGAACACACCACCATAGTTTTTCACCAAACATGAAGTAACGGCTATAACACCTGGTTTTTCAATGCTTTCATATTCTTTCATGTTGAAAGCTTGTGCTTTGTCATTCCATAATGTAAATCGGACGGTGTACCCAATGTTTTAGATAATTAATTGGCTGTCAGTTTAAACACAAAAAGAAAAATGCTAAAAAAAAGTGTACGCCACTTACTCCAGATTTTGGATACCGATATCTATCCAACGAACTGTTTCACCTGTAGTCTTCACTGCTTGTTGGATACCAGTTACATATTGAACACCGCCTATATAATCTGTAAAAAGGAGGTATACTTAAAAAAATTGTCATACGTTCGATAATTATATATAGATCACGTACCTCTGAGAAGGCCTTCTTTTGCATCGACTTTTGAATACAAATCTTTGTATTGTACAAAGTTAAAATAATGTTCAGGGAAGCCGTCGTCGAGTATTGGTTGAATGTCTGTGAGAGCTCCAAAGACCAGTGCCAGCGAATGTGGTAAGGTTTGCATCCATGTTTTTGCAGGTTGAAAGCCAAAACCAGTTATTTTATATGTTTGGTTGATCTGCAGACTGGCATCAAATTTACTTTTCTCACGAATGTTGATGTTTGCTTGTATAGCTTCTCCCTGGAAATGAAATAAAAAGTTATAAACTGGGTATAAGTTTTTTTAACTGTTTCAAGGGAATATGAATATATGAATGATGTACCTGGCCATCTATCAGCATGCAACAAAATATAACTGGTTTTCCATCTTTGTTTGTAACTGTCCATTTGCGGTATGCTCTTACATAGATGGCTTTGCCTGTGTCCGATGCCTTTAGAGCTGCAAGGCTGCCAATTTCTGGTTGCATTATAATTTCCTTTCCTCTAGATTTTGCTGATGCGACAACGCTAGAATTCTCATCCATTTTCCTACAACATGTGTATGAAAAGTATATTTGCATTATAGTAATAGATTGCTACGTTAAGGTAAACATTTACACGAATGAAAATATGATATGAATGCGTTTACGCACAAGAATAATAGGACATGGAAACTAACCAAATGCACGACCACTTATTGCAAACACGTAAGGAAACTATAATGCAAATCTAATAGTGGGAAAGGCAACACAATCCGTACTGATTGTAGAAGGTATTAAGTTAAGGAATATTGTCACCTGAGGTTTTAAACAGTAGTGTATATGTGCATCTAAACAATAAATATAAGTATGAATGACCTGTGCAGATATGACTATGTTTAAAAAATCCTTGTAGACTATATTTTTAGTTGCATTGACGTTTCTTTCCTCCTGCTGCTTGATGAGAATTTTAAGCCCTTCAGGAGATGTTGCTCTCGACAATGCAACATACAATTGTCCATGGCCGAATATAGGTTCCGGTAGATATATGCCAATCTTATTGAGCGACTGCCCTTGGCTTTTATTTATCGTCATTGCATAGCACACTTTAACAGGGAATTGCTTTCTTTTAAACACAAACGGTAGCTTCTCGTCTTTGTTGATCAATACAATCCTTGGGATGAAAACCTTCTTGGACATTCTTGTGCCTGTGATGATCTTCGCCTGAATAACTTTGCTGTATACCCGAGTAACAATCATCCTTGTACCGTTACACAACCCGCCACCTAGGTTAAGGTTCCTCAGCATCATTATTGGAGCACCTATTTTGAGCTTAAGATCATGTGGGGGCATTCCTGTAAACGAAAGGGTGTTGAGATATTCTGTAGGATAGAGGAGTTCTGTTTCCCCTCCATCGTTTGTTTTCGGTATGGCTTCGTCAAACTTCGGTAATTATAGGTCTCACCGTATAACATGTCAAGAACAGTTGAGTTAATGATGTCGGCAGTTTCGTTCTTTGGACACACTATAGCTTTTTCTTGTAATGCTCTTGCAGTTGGCCTTTGGAGTGTTTCTTCTTCATATATAAAGCTAATGTGGTCTTGAATAGCTGCATCATTGTCAGGAATACAATATCTATCTGGAATACGTATCCACGATGCATTTTCTGGATCACTGTTGTCTGGATCTCCAATAGTGCCGTGGCCAACCTGCAGTAGCCATTCAGAAAATGCACGAACAGCTTCTTGTTCTTCAATCGACATTCCTGGTCGCTTAAGCCTCATATTTTCTTTAAGACGAGTGACTTTGAAATGCGGCCACAGGTACGATAGTGTTATGAAAGATGCTATAATTTCCTGTTTTGAAGCGTTTTTTTTTAACAGGTAGCGTTTGCCTGAAATCCCCGCCTAAGATAACTGTTTTTTTTCCCAAAGATATCATTTGGAGCATTCAGTATGTCTCTGAATGTATGATCAAGCGCTTCAAAACATCTGCGATCGTTCATTGGAGCCTCATCCCATACGATAAGATTTGTTTGTTTAATTAAATCTGCCATCTGTGTATTTTTTTTATGCTGCAAAACCGACTCGTCTGTCAGATCGAGCGGTATTTTAAACCTTGTGTGAGCCGTTCGTCCTGATGGTAGCAGGAGGGAAGCAATACCAGAAGAAGCAACCACCAGTACTATTTTTCCTTCGGATCTCAGTGTGGAAATTATAGTCTTCCAAATGAAAGTTTTCCTTGTTCCTCCATGACCATAAACAAAGATGAGTTTTTGCTCATGATTACTTATTCCATTAATGACATGATCGAAAATTATTCGCTGTTCAGGGTTGAGCTGCGCCACCAATCCTGCACTTTCACTTCTTAACAATTCGCGGTCGTAGTTTCGTTCTTCCACTATAATCCTGTTTGTCAAGATCTGGAGCAGTTGAGGTGGAGGCAATTCCATGCCAAAATCTGTGACAGATTTGCCGTAGAAATTTAGAATCGCCTGGATTTCACACATAAGGCCGCCTTGCAGATCGTCAGCATTTATTTGAATTTTTGGTATGTGCAGCATCTTTGAAAGTATGAGAGGAATGTCTTCAGACATACTATCAGCATGTGATTGGAGCAGCATTGTTGGGCTTGACACGTCAGAAAATATAAGCATTTGACAAAATAGTTTTCGCTTTTCAGATGCAGTGGCTGAAAAAGAAGCTTCTTGTAAAGCTATGTTCCATTCCTGGTCATTTCCTAAGAGACCCATTGCTTCGCACGCGTCTCTGTATGTAGAATGAGGATGACCATCAATTGTTCGGGCATGGCGAAACGATGCGCAACCTTTTTGGTGACAGAGTAGCATCCATATATAAAATGCAACACCAGAGCTTGGATGGATATATGCTAGTCGGCCAACTGCGCTGGAGCCTGGTCTTTGCCTCCGCTGCCAGTATTTCCCATTTTGGTACCACACGAATTCTTTTGGAAAATTTACGTACGTTAAGTGGCGACCATCTGTATTGTAGCTGTTATACCTGAACCATTCGGTTAATGTTGTTCTTTTGTTGTATTCATTGTCGACAACTGACTGTAGTGAATCAGCTGCTCTGAAAGTAACACGTTGCATGTTCTGAAGATGTATTGCGAGTATCTGAATAGGCGGATCTCTGCTATGTATATTAAAACCAAGAATCCTCCAACATGCTTCATGCGGACCAATATACCTAGCATCCTGGAAGTTCTTAATTTCATCGATTTGTATTGCACTGCGACTGGTACTTGGCTCTCCATCTCCGAGCCTTCTTGTGACTTGAGTAATTATTCGGTCAGTATCTTTGGAAATGTACTTGAAGAGATATTTTATAAGCGTCGTCCATTCGCAATACTCAAAATTGATGTGTGCATAGAAACGCATACACAATAAACGATTGTGTGGAACAACGTAGCCATTGTCAAGCTCAACATTTTGCCTCATTGTTGTTATGTTAGTATCTCTTCTACGGTAATGAACAAAACCTTTTTTGTCAATAAATGTGGCATCACAAAATGGTTTTGGAAATGATTTGCTACACTCGTCTCCGCGCTTCATACACGGTGCTGACTTATTAACCAACCCGCAAGGGCCGTGGATCATGAACTCTAAAATAACTCAATAGCCTTCAGGATCAGTTGCTGGGTCTGGCAATTCTGCAGATACATATATATCTATATCTTCATTTCTTTGGATACGCAAACTTTCTTTGACCCATAATAATAAATGACAATGCGGCAACCCTCTTTTCTTGAACTCGACTATATACAAAACTGCAATGAAAGAGCATTAAATTAGACGGTTGCAGAATATAGATTTTTAGTAAACGTATACACATATAGGTAATATAAGAAATACCTGCTTCCACATCACCAAAAGGTCTGTGCTCTCGTAAGAATGTTATCAAGTCATGTATCTTTCTCTCAAAAACACGATCAACAACGTTAGGCCTGTCTGCGACTGTCACGTGGGGGAAATTTTGCATATATTCTTCGATTTATGGCTAGCCTACGTTGGATGTGAATGTAATAAAGAAGGACGGGTTACCATGAACACGACATATAGCAAGTGCATCTAAATAGTGGCTATACATGTACCGCGGGCCTCCGGTGAAAGACGAAGGAAGTATTGTCCGCGAGCCAACATCCGAGCCGTTATAGTCACCCCGTGAGATGGCATCTTACAAACCTGCCATGTAGTCATTCCTTATGTCGTTCTGCTTCTCTCGAATATAGTCTAACCGTGACTGTTCGATGCTGCAATACGCTGTTACAACACACTCCTGAAACAGGCAGCCACTTCTTGTTATTAAACTATACTGGTCCTGTCGGTCATGCAGCTGGTATGCATAGTACATTTTCATTGACATCTTCCTTAGGGTGTCAGATGTTTCATTGCTTGTATCAGCTAATGTAAGACCCAAATGGTACCCCTGCTCACCGTAGATAAAAAAGAGTGGGAAATGTAATGACATTTATAATGGATGTAGTTTGTTAATTCGTTGTGGAGTACCATTGTGTTTCTCAATAATAACATCATAGTCAGTTGCCACTTCCGGTCCACCTTCGAATACTATCGCAGCAATTGTATCCCCTGAAGGTAATTCATACTGTCTTGAACCAACAACACCAAAGAGCCTGACTTTAAAGTCAGGGATATCAGCCTTTGCCATCTTGTTTCTTGTTGTTCTAAACACTTGCACCAGTTCATTGTGATTGTCCAAAAAATGTATCAAGCCTTCTACAATTTCTCTCTGTAGGCCTCCGCCATTTCTGTGGAAATTTTCCAAACGATTGGCAACCTCGTTATCTGTGTCGTATATAAAAAGTTGTAAAAACTTAGGATCTTTGCCTGGCTCTGGACACATACTTCTTATCCAATGGTAAATCTGCCTTGAAATTTTGAAGACATAAGGACCCCGACCGGTGTTAATAGACTTATCGACCTCAGCGCCTAAAGACGTCATTGCAAACATCTGATTGTAAGCTCTAATATTCTCCATAAAATGCCTGTCAGCGAATAGTTGTTTTATATATTCTGGATAGTCACCGTGCGTAGGCAGCTGCACCTGACCTTTGTTGCAACACCTGCGATATTGTGGATGCAGGGGTGAACTATGTGTGATCCTTTCGTCAGACCCGAAAAGAGCATTGCAATAATCACATTTGTTGTTGCAGTGACCCATATACATGTATGTTGTTAGAGGTCCTGCGTATAGAAGATGAGTTCATTAGAAATTGGGGGAAACACATTAGCTAAATAAGGTGGAAATAAGCAACACTATACAAACCTTGCCTGGCACGCATCCTTCTATTTGGTATGGCATCTGTACGACATCGCGGACCCACTGAAGAAGGCAAACGCGCTGCAAGAAAAGTCAAATACTGTTAAGAAAGTGAAAGAGGGCCTTGTCATATGACAACATAAGAATCATTTAAACTGAATAAAGCATGTGAAAAAAAAGTTAAGATAAGGAACCATAGTATCAGTATATTTAGTTTAAATGGTGAGAAAAATAGTTGGACAAATAGTAAAAACAAAAGAACATAGCATCAGACCTTGCCGAGTACGTGACGGTCTATTGTTTCTGGTACTTGAAGATGCTTCAGTTGCTCCTGAAGAAGTAAAACACGATGGAAAAAAACCCAAAAATGTTACTAAAAAACTGAAACAGTGAACGACCATATGATAAAAAGGAAAATTATAAAATTTAATATAAGGAACCATATTTTCAGTATATGCAGTCTAAATAGTTAGAAAGAATGTTTTGACAAATAGGAATGACAAAACTACAAAGCATCAAACCTCGGCGAATACGTGTTGGTGTATTATTTCTGGTACATGGAGACGGCTCAGTTGTCGTCGAAAAAGGTAAATTGGCTGCAATAAAAGGCAAAAAAGTTGTTAAAAAATCCAAATAGGATGTTAGTATGTCATAATCTAAAAGTTGTTTTAAATGAATGAAAACATGGATATACAAAAAAGGAAAACTGGAACCTTGTAAACAATGGGTTTGTCGATTAACTTGGACACCTGCATGGTCAGTGGCAAATGACGAAGAACATGGATCACCTGTAATGGGGATACATACATTAAGAAAATATGCATGCTTTATAGAGTGTGTAATTAAATGCCAATAGATAGTTTACCTGCATCTTCAGTGGCAATCGATGGAAAGCACGCGTTACCTGTAATAGGGATGCATACACTAAAAAATATGTATGGCCCATAAATGATAATGTAATTAGATAATAATAGATAGTTGTAATGCATCAAAAAACTTTAGTAAAAATCAGGAAACCTTGCACACGACGGGGTGAGGCACGTGGTGGTCCTTGTATAGTGGGTGCGTTTGCTGCCGAAGGACGCACACTACCTGAAACAAAGCAAATAGATATTGGCAGGTAAGCAAAAGAAGAGGAATGTGTTGGGAATTAAATATTCTGAAGTTTAAGTATCGGGAAAATCTCTCAAGTGATTAAGTCTGGTATCAGTAGAGTTAAGTCTGGTGAGTTCCAAAGTTAAGTCTGCTGGTTAAGTCTGGTCGTTGAAGTTAAGTCTGGTGGTTAAGTCAAGTGTTAATTCTGGTGACTATCAGAGTTAAGTCTGCTTAATGAAGATATTAAGTCTGGTTGACTGAAAGTTAATAATGCACGGTAGATAATATCTTACCCCATGTGCTCAGTCTTTATCTTATTCTCTCAGAACAAGTTGTAATCCTAGATACATGTTGTATCTTAGTCACTGACACACATAAGATAAGCTAGCAAGTTGTTTGACAAGACTTAACATTATTGTAAAGATCTTTCTTATGTTATAAAAGAAAGATCTTAGACTAGAGATATAAGTGTGTTAAAAATATAGTGCAAAATATATATCTCTCAAGAACATAGAACAAAAACAATATCACAAGATATAGAAACATAAGATTCAAGGTTGTAACCCTAGTGATAACTAAAGATCACTCGTATTATTATCTTAATAATATTGAATCGTTTGGTGATAAGCTTTCATTGTTCATTGTCATATAACAAACACAACTGTTCTATTTCCATAACCATAATAACCTTCTAAGTGTGATTAAGTAGATTCCGCATACTTAGTCATATTCACTCAATATATCATATACACAAAGTACAAAAGGTTTAACCACCTTATAGTGTATCGAATCCTAACAAGTGGTATCAGAGCAAGGCTGATATTATTGATTTAGAGGAAGAAGCTTAAGAAATGGATGTTCAAGATACTGCTACAAATGTTGCTGCAAAGTTGCCCATGATCAAACAGAATGAGTTTGAGTTGTGGAGGTTGAGAATTGAGCAATATTTCATGGTTCAAGATTATGCTCTTTGGGATATCATTCTGTATGGTGATTCATTTACACTAGGTTATACAGTTATTATTCTTGAAGGCAAAACTGAAAGGAGAAGGAATACTGGACCATCTAACAATGATGAAAAGATAAAGAAGAGGAATGATCAAAAGGCAAGAAACTTATTGCTTATGACCATTCCTGGTGAACAAATGCTATCTTTTAGCAAGTATCCAGATGCAAAAACTCTTTTTGAAGAGATTTGTGCATGGTTTGGTGGTAATGAAACTACCAAGAAAACACAGAAGACATTGCTAAAACAACAATTTGAAAACTTTAGTTCAAATAGCAATGAATCACTTGATAAGCTGTTCTCAAGATTACATAAGCTTGTCAGTCAGTTAGCTGTGTTGGGTGTTGAGATAGCCAAGGAAGATCTCAACATGAAGTTTTTGAGAAGCCTACCTGATGACTTCCATACTCATGTGGTTGTCTGGATGAACAAACCAGACATTGAAGTCATGAAACTCAATGATTTGTTCAATAACTTCAAAATTGTTGAACAAAGTCTAAAGAAGTCTGGAATCTATAGTACTAGTTCTGGGAATGTGGCACTCTTGTCATCTCCTAGTATTAGTAAGTCAGATGAGGTAGATGAAGAAGTAGGTGTTTCTACTGCTATCTATGGTGGTCCTTCTACTAGTTTACAAAAGAATGTTGCTGGACTTGGAGATCCAACATTCTATGTATTCATGTCTAGTCAATCTAGTGGTTCTCCTCTAACTCATGAAGATCTTGATCAGTTGGATGATAATGATTTGGAAGAGATGGACATCAAATGGCAGGTTGCTTTACTTAGCATGAGGGCTAAGAAGTTCTGGCAGAGAACTGGTAAGCAGATTACCATTGATGGTAATGAAACTGTTGGGTTTGATAAGAAGAAAGTAGAGTGTTACAACTATCACAGGTTAGGATACTTTGCTAAAGAATGTAGAAACCCAAGGAAGCAGGACAATAGAAGCACATGGTATAGGCAAGAGAAGAAGAAGGAAATCACAGTTGAAGAACCAAGGGCTATGCTAGCCATAGATGGTATCAACTATGATTGGAGCTTCATGGCTGATGAAGTGGAAGCACCAACAAATGCTGCACTGGTGGCCACTGAGATTGCTCTAATGGCCTTTTCTGATTCAGAGGTAAATTCCATTATTAAATGTACTGAATCATGCTCTGCTCTTAAAGCTTATGAAGATCTTAAAAAGAGATTTGATGATCAACTAGAACAATTATATGATGCATTAGCCAACTTAGGTAATCATAAAAGAGGTATATCTGTTGTTGAAAAACAACTTGTACATTATCAAGAAAATGAGTCTAAGTTTGCTGATGACATGAATGCTCTTCAAAGAAAAATAGATTTTCAAGCTGAAATAATTTGTTCAGAAAGAGAAGCTCTAGCTAAAGCCTTAAATAACAGTGAAAATGTTAAGATAACAGTAGATGCTTTAGCTTATGCCTCAGAGGGAATTAATAAGATTTGGGAAGCTCAAGTAATCAATAAAGCTAAGTCTGGTTTAGGATACAAATATGTTCCTCCACTATACAGAGGTGTTCCTTCACCTCCAGGTATTGACCTAGCACACACAGGTTTTGCTGAGTTTCAAGAACCAATTATGGAATATGATTCTAAGTCTACTAAGGGTCCTGAGATAGAAAAAGTAAGTGAGAGTTTAAATAAAACTTCACTTCCTAAGGACAAGGTGTCCTTTGTTAAGAAAGGAGATGCTATAGTTGTTGAGGGTTGTACAACTGATAGTGATGATGATGAACAAGTTATGTCTAAACCTGAAAAAGTTAAGAAAGCAGGAACAAAGGTTCCTAAAGTGGTCAAAAAGGATACTGATAGGCCTAAATCAAACATTAAACATGTTAGGCAACCAGTTAGGTATTGTGAACAATACAGACCCACTAGCAAGCCCAGAGGTAACCAAATAAATTGGAATAACCTCAAGTCTAACCAATTAGGTGATAACTTTGCTTTTTACAACAAAGCTTGTTATTCATGTGGTAGTTTTGACCATCTTGCAGCTTTCTGCAACCATTGGGTATCTGGGTATGAAAACAATAGAGTGAACTACAAAAGGCAAACACCTAAATCTCATTTTCACTCTAGTTCTAATGTTAACAGAACTAAAGCCGAAACAGTCTCTGTTAAGTCTGGCTTTAATAAAGTTAATTCTGCTAGACCATATATGACTGTCTACCTAAAATTAACAGTTAAGGGTGCAAAAACATCTTACAAACATGCACCAAAGTCTATTCAAAGGCCCATTCAAACAAAAGTAGTGGTTCAAAAACAAGTTTGGAAACAAAAGGGGACAGCTACAAAGCCAGCAGTTAATTCTGCTAAGCCAGCAGTTAATTCTGGTAGGCAAGTAGTTAAGTTTGCTGCTTGGGCAAAGAGGGAAAATGCTGTTAAGGCCTCAGCATGTTGGGTTTGGAATTCACCTAAATCCAAAGTTGCATCAACTGTTCTAAAAAGATTAAATTACATTGATGCAAGAGGCAGATCCAAGTCAGTAGTGGCTTGGGTCCCCAAAAGAAACTAATACTTCTCATTTATGTGCAGGAACATTCAATTGATCAACAAGAGGATCAAGGATACTCAGATAGTGGATGTTCAAGGCACATGACAGGCAACAAGTCCTATCTTTCTGATTTTGAAACATTAGATGGTGGCTATGTTACCTTTGGAGGAGGTGTTGGTAGCAAAATTTCCGGTAAAGGTACCATTAAAACTGGAAATTTAGATTTTGAAGATGTGTACTATGTACAAGAGCTAAATTATAATCTTTTTAGTGTCTCACAAATGTGTGACAAAAAGAACAAAATTCTTTTCTGTGAGACTGAATGTCTTGTACTTTCTCCTGATTTTAAGATGCCTGATGAAAGTCAAGTACTTCTTAAAATTCCTAGAAAGGGCAATATGTACAGTGTTGACATGAAGAACATTGTTCCCAAAAAGGATTTAACTTGTCTTGTTGCAAAGGCCACATTGGATGAATCAATGAAATGGCATAGAAGGCTTGGTCATATTAATTTCAAAACCATAAATACAATTGTTAAGAATGGTTTGGTAAGAGGTTTACCTCATAAAAGATTTGAAAATGATCAAACATGCATTGCTTGTCTTGAAGGCAAACAACACAAAGCCACTTGTAAGCCCAAGATTTTTAACTCTATCAATCAATCTTTGTTTATGCTTCATATGGACTTATTTGGACCTGTTTCAGTAAGTAGTATAATGCATAAGAGATATTGTCTTGTTATAATTGATGACTATACCAGATTTACATGGGTTTTCCTTTTAGGTTCTAACGATGAAACTTCTAGCATTCTTAAGACATTCATTACACAGATAGAAACCCAAGTAGACAAGAAAGTGAAAGTCATTAGATGTGACAATGGGACAGAGTTTAAGAATAGAGTTATGGATGATTTCTGCAAACAAAAAGGTATTAGGAGAGAATTTAGTGTTGCTAGAACTCCACAACAGAATGGTGTTGTTGAGAGAAAGAATAGAACACTAATTGAAGCTGCTAGAACTATGTTAACTGATTCTAAGCTACCTATAACTTTTTGGGCTGAAGCAGTCAACACTGCTTGCTATGTTCAAAATAGAGTTTTAGTTGTACAGCCTCACAATAAGACATCATATGAACTTTTTAGAGGTAGAACTCCTGCAATAGGATTTCTTAGACCTTTTGGATGTCATGTGACAATTCTCAATACCTTAGACCATTTAGGAAAATTCGATGGTAAAGCAGATGAAGGTTTCTTTGTTGGATATTCTCTTAGTAGCAAAGCATTTAGAGTATACAACTCAAGAACCAGGATTGTAGAAGAAAATCTACATGTGGAGTTTTTGGAAGATAAATCCAATGTAGAAGGTCAACGACCAAAATGGCTATTTGATCTTGAAACTCTAACCAAATCAATGAATTATGTGTCTGTTGTTGCAAAAACTAATGATTTTTCAGGTTCACAAGCAACAGATGAGGCAAGGTTAGAAAAGGAGACAAACCAAAATCATGTTTGGATGCCAATATGGTCAAGTACAAGTGTGGAATCAACTTCAACAATTGGTGAATCTTCTTCTGGTAAAGCTAAAGAAGATGTTGAAGATGAAAGCAAAGAAGACTTAACAAAGGAAGCAGAATTAACAAACAATGAGGTGGATTTGAGCAATCTCCCACCAAACTATCATGTTCCACTTACACCACAAACCAGAATTCACAAGGTCCACTCCCTAGAAAATGTGATAGGAGATGTACAATCAGGGGTGAAGACAAGACAACAACTGATGTCTTCAGACCAACAAGGGCTTCTTGATGCCCTTTATGCTTCAAAACAGCATGAGTTTTCAAACTCTTGCTTGTTTGTATGTTTTCTCTCACAAGCTGAACCAAAGAACATTCTGAAAGCCTTAGATGATTCTAGTTGGGTAGAAGCTATGCAAGAGGAGCTTCTTCAGTTCAAGATTCAGAAAGTTTGGGTGCTAGTTGATTTACCTAAGGATGCAAAGGTAATTGGCACTAGATGGGGTTTCAAGAATAAAAGGGATGAAAGGGGAATAGTGATTAGGAATAAGGCTAGATTAGTAGCCCAAGGGTACACACAACAAGAAGGTATAGACTATGATGAAGTTTTTGCTCTAGTAGCAAGACTTGAGGTAATTAGGCTTTTCTTAGCTTATGCTTCATTTTTAGGCTTCACAGTTTACCATATGGATGTCAAGAGTGCATTTCTATATGGCATAATTGAAGAAGAGGTGTATGTCTCACAACCTCCAGGGTTCATTGATCCTGACCATCCAGACAAAGTGTACAGAGTTGTAAAAGCTCTTTATGGCCTTCATCAGGCACCTAGAGCATGGTATGAAACACTGGCTTCCTATTTAAAAGAGAATGGATTTCAAAGAGGAAAGATTGATCAGACACTTTTCATTAAACAACACAAGAAGGATCTTCTGTTAGTGCAGGTGTATGTGGATGACATTATCTTTGGATCTACAAGGAAGGAGATGTGTTTGGAGTTTGAGAAGCTTATGCATGATAAGTTTCAGATGAGTTCCATGGGGGAACTTACATTCTTTTTGGGTTTGCAAGTTAAACATTCATATGAAGGCATATTTATTAGTCAAGATAAATATGTTGCTGAGATTCTTAGAAAGTTCAACTTTGCTGATTCAAAAATGGCAAGCACACCAATGGATTCTGAGAAACAAGTTCCAAAAGATTTAGATGGAGAAAATGTGGATGTACACACATACAGATCTATGATAGGATCTTTGATGTATCTCACATCATCAAGACCTGACATCATGTTCTCTGTTTGTGCTTGTGCAAGATTTCAAGTAACTCCAAAGGTTTCTCATTTAACAGCAGTCAAGAGGATTTTTAGATATCTCAAGGGTCAACCTAGGTTGGGTCTATAGTATTCAAGGGAATCACCTTTTGATTTGGTAGCATTTTCGGATAGTGATTATGCTGGTGCTAGCTTAGACAGAAAGTCAACAACTGGAGGATATCAATTCCTTGGGTGTAGACTTATCTTATGGCAGTGTAAGAAGCAAACAACTGTGGCTACTTCAACAACGGAAGCTGAATATGTAGCTGCTGCAAGTTGCTGTGCTCAAGTCTTGTGGCTTCAAAACCAACTTCTTGACTATGGGTACAATTTTATGAACACTGTTATTCATATTGATAATAGTAGTACTATTTGCATTATTAAAAATCCAGTACAACATTCTAAAACAAAACACATTGAAATTAGACATCACTTTATAAGAGACTGCAATGAGAAAAGATTAATTCAAGTTCTTCAAATTGCTTCAGAATACAACTTTGCAGATCTGCTAACAAAAGCTTTTGATATTGGAAGGTTTCAGTACTTGGTAGCAAGTATTGGAATGCTTAATACTTAAATTTTTCAATCTATGTGTTTTTATATACCAGTGTGGTTAATTCTGGTGATTACTCAGTTAATTCTGGTGGTTACCCAATTAAGTCTGGTAGTTCAATTTTTGTTTGTACTGTTGTCTTTGTAAATTTGTACTAGCTATTACTTTAAAATTGTGTTATTTCATACAGTTAGTCATATGTTTATTCTAATATAAGACAAGTACTTTGTACATTGTTCTTTTGGTTTTAGACTAACAATTTCAGGTATGAAAATTTGAGCACAAAGGAAGTTTTCAAGTGAAATGGAAGCAGCAGGATGTTATATCAGTTGCTTACATAACAGGTTTATGATGGACTGAGTTAGAAAATTCTTAACAAAGGTTTATACCTAAGTTTATTAATTCTTTAAAACTACTTTCTTGAAACCTGGTTATCATATTTCACATTGAATTGATGACTTAGTTGATCAGAAAGTAACTGATTCAACTCACTTTCTATCATTTTATACTTTTAAGTATAATGAGCAAGTCTAAGGACATCTGATAGAAAGAACAGCTAGTAAAAGTGAATCTAACACTTGTGTTAGAGGCAACAATTGCTATGAGCTGGAAACCCTGTCATGAAAGCCTTTTGAATAGGTTTATTTTTACACAGGCAGCTATTTATAACTAAAAACATTGGTTCTCACACAACCAGAGGTTGCTTTAAACCGAAATCTTGATTAAGTGTCTTTTATACACTTAATCCCTTCAAAATGGTTGCAAGCAGTATGATTTTTCCTAATAAAATCATATGCATACTACTAAAAGTCAAAAAATTTCTTAAAAGGATTTTTGAAATAAAAATGACTCAGACAACCATCAACTGATGGATTATGAGTTATTGCCCTATGAATCACCTCTCATAGGAGTTAACACACCTATAAGTGATGAGAGCAGCAAATTAAACTCTTAAGGAATTGATGGCTATATGTACAACATTGTCTGATAACAAGTTCTAATTGATAGCTCAGATGATGGGGAGAGATACATTGTGTGAGATCTTCCAAATAGGGGAGGGAATGTTATTTGCATCTCAGGGGAGGAAACATCTTAGGGGAGGAAATAAAGTTGGAAGATAAGATTAACTAGTGAAAGGGAGGAAAAGACAAGAGCATACAAGAAGATGAGGAAGTTGAAAATGACAAGAATAGAGATGATTCTGGAGTATTATATATATTCAGAAGGGATGAAGAAGTTCTATCTAGGTCAAACGAAGAAAGCTTTCAGTTTTAATTTCAGTTCACTACGTTTGTTCATCACTTGCAAAGGCATGCTGATAGATGATTTCACTTGTTGAAACAAGCATCCAAGATACACAGCACCATTGCCTCTTATAATTCCTCCATCCAAGGAAATTGCACCATCTTTTAGGTCAATGTTTGAAGCCTAAAGATGTGTGTATTGATATTGTTGAAGTCAAAGATCAGAAAGCAGATGAGTTACTGAGATAGATATTAATCTTTCAGAATAGAAGAAAGCAGATGGTTAAGTCTGGTCGTTGAAGTTAAGTCTGGTGGATAAGTCAAGTGTTAATTCTGGTGACTATCAGAGTTAAGTCTGCTTGATGAAGATATTAAGTCTGGTTGACTGAAAGTCAATAATACACGGTAGATAATATCTTACCCCATGTGCTCAGTCTTTATCTTATTCTCTCAGAACAAGTTGTAATCCTAGATACATGTTGTATCTTAGTCACTGACACACATAAGATAAGCTAGCAAGTTGTTTGACAAGACTTAACATTATTGTAAAGATCTTTCTTATGTTATAAAAGAAAGATCTTAGACTAGAGATATAAGTGTGTTAAAAATATAGTGCAACATATATATCTCTCAAGAATATAGAACAAAAACAATATCACAAGAAATAGAAACATAAGATTCAAGGTTGTAACCCTAGTGATAACTAAAGATCACTCGTATTATTATCTTAATAATATTGAATCGTTTGGTGATAAGCTTTCATTGTTCATTGTCATATAACAAACACAACTGTTCCATTTCCATAACCATAATAACCTTCTAAGTGTGATTAAGTAGATTCCGCATACTTAGTCATATTCACTCAATATATCATTGATGAACTCAAATAAGTACATTTTATTACCATCATTTATCCTATTTATTTGACTTGTTTTATTATATTATCTGTGAGAATTGATACGTTAATGTTTACTTTTGTAATTCTCAGGTAAAAACAAGTATTATGTGAAACTTGGCGATTTTGGACTAATTATGGAGCAAAACAAGCAAGAAGTTAAGAGTCTACTGAAATGTACAAGATCAAGACATTCTGCTCCAGATACGCCGCATCTTGCTTATTACATACGGCGCATCACTATCAAGATTTCACAAGATATTATCCAAGACAGCAAGGACATGCGCCGCATCTAAGAATGGAGTTACGCCGCATCTTCTGGCGGTGTACGAATATTCCTGAATATATTAATCTTGGACCCCACGCGAAGTTAAGTCAATACCCCAAAGCCAGACGAATTTCAAAGACTTTTAGACTTTTGGTACGTACGATATACGAAGGACAGAAGCCCTAAGCCGAATTCAGACGAAGTAGCAACACAAGACACACCTTGAACGAAGATACAAGAGCTGTAAGAAGGTCCTGCATGTATTTAATTCATTAAGTAGTTTTGTTTTATTGTATTAGTACACTTTAATTTGTAAAACCCTAAAATCTAAAATGTGTAAAAAGACCAAAATGCCCCTACAACTTTGAAAATTAAATAAAGGCTTATATAACTTGTAAATTAATTTCAAAAATTATGAAATGCACCAAGTATGATATGGAATAATTAGAGAGCATCATAAAATATTTGTGCAAGCTATAAAAATTATATTTACACACAAATAAGTCCAAAATAATTAAGTATATACTTATTTTATTTTAAAAAGTATTTAAGTGTAATTAAGTTACAAATTAAATGGAAATTAATGCCAAATCAATGTGATTGACTATCCCATTTATTTTGGGCCGCTCCTTATTGATTTTTTCCCCCTATAATTCGGCAATCATCCATTTAATCCATCCTCATCCCACTTTTTCTCTAAAGCAAAAAAACCGATCCTTTGAATAAACCCTAAAACACAAAGAAATTCGTCACTCTCACATCCGAATTTTCCCAAGGCTTAGATCATTTTTCCTGTGTTCTTGGTCACCATTAGAAGGTTAGAAAAATAGTGTTGAAGTTGTTTGTGGCTGGATTCGATCCGAGTGAAAAATCCTTTGTCGCGCCATAGTTTTCAAGGTAATTCTCAAATCAATTCGTGTGAGCCTTTTAAAATTCGTTTATCATTTTTATTGTGATCCTTATATCACATATACTCTGTGAAAAATATTGAAAGGGTCGTGGAGTAGCTCTTGGAGTCAAGGAGAATTAGTGTTCGATTTACCTCATACGCGTGTAACTAAATTCGCCCAGCCATATCCACACGTTCAATCCTTGGTTTGGTATTTTTCCTATGATACTTTGGTCTCATATAACTCATATAAAATGCTTAATTTGATCCATGCACACCTTATGAATTATTTGTGAATTAAATCTCAAAAACGTGTATAAAACATAAATAATTCAATCCGAATTTTTGGGGCTTCATATCTATTTTATTTGGACTCTACATAATTATTTTAACCTAAGAAAAATGCTACTTCGATTTTTTAAGGCCTAATATAATTATTTTTGATTTATTTTATTTACCGGAATTAAAGAAAATGAATAAGAAAAAGAAATAAAATGTAATTCGATTTAGGGTTTATGTTTTAGGGCTGTCTTGATTAATTAAATGATGTTTTAAGGTTGGTCTAATGATTGGTGAATGATTGCTATTTTTAGGGCTAGTATTTTGATATTAAAATGTTATGCGATTTTGTATTTAAAATGTTAGGGGGTGTTTTGTAACTTTTGAAACTTGAAGGTTATTTTTAGAACTTATTTTGGACTGCCTATTATTCGAATAAAATATAAGTTGGAGGTATAAAGTGTAATTTCCATGTTTTAAAAGATTAAAATGTATTTATTAATTAATTAGGGTTTGAATTGTAAATAATTAAAATGAAGGGACTAATCATGTAAATTCTGGAAAGTTGGGGTCGAATGGAGTAATAAAATATATTCAGGGGGTTATGTGTAATTTTGGTAATTTAATGGTTTAATATGTAATTATTAATAATTAAAAGTTGAAAATGTAAATTAAGGGTTAAATATGTAACTTTGATAACTTGAGGGACTTGATGTGTAAATTATGAATACTTAAGGGTAAATTTGTATAACATAATGAAATAAGTGTCCATTGTGTAATTTTGATAAATTAAGGGCTTAATGTGTAACTTCTGGAATATAAGAGTATAAAATGTAAATTATGAAACCTAAAGGACTAAAAGAGTAACTTGATGAATCTAAAAGCTAAATTGGAAAGTTACTTAAAATGAAAGGGTTTGTAATTCTTGTCTACCCCCTCTAGGTGTGAAGAAAGAGAGGTCCTGATCCACCTTGTGTCATCCATTTCTGAGTTTGCGTTTGCTTTGGAATAAGGTACAGATATTCTGACCTTCTCTGTAAGGTTTCCTATGATTCTTTTCTGATCTGTTAAAATCTCTTATTTGATACTCTGTTACGATCCTTTGCTATGATACCTTTGCTTCGACCTTTGATCTCTGATTTTGGGACATATATTGACTTAAAGAAAACTATTTTTGAAGTTCGTTTTATGAAAACTATTTGAAAGATCATTTATGAAAACTATTTTGAATGATTGTTTTAATTGAACCTTAAGAGAAAACCTTTTTGAAAAGTATTTTTGATATTGAACCTTTTGAAGATTTGACTATCTGATACTTTGACCCTTTTGGATATTGACCTGGGATATTTGCCCTTCTGATATTGAACATTCTAATATGACATACTGATTTTGATATGAACCTTTGACCTTTGACTCCCAGTTTGATACCCGAGCCAAAATTTGTTCCCTAGCCATGAAGGTAACATGGCCGTGTCTGTGATGCACCACTGGCATGACTAGTGTGTAGCCCTAGTGATCTGGTTACACCGTCCCCATTCTGATTTTGATTATGCATGCACACTATATGATTTATTATGGCCGATCTGTTTTGGGGGGGCGAATGGATGCATCCTAGATTTGTTCTGTTATGATATGATATGTTATGATATGATCTGATTTCTGGTGACTGATGGTGGGTGCAATCCACGTCTTTCATGTTCTGGGGGCTGATCACTCCATATATATCTGTTTGATACATGAGGTCACCCCTCATATTATCTGGTTACTAAGAGGTATCCCATCTAGATTATGCAGGCTTATGTGATGTGATATATATGGGCTCGTGGTGGATGACTGTCCTAACCTTTACTCTTGTACCTTATTTATATCTCTTTCATTATGCTTCGTTTGTTCGTTTCCGTTTATCATATATATCTGTTCACTGGGCTTTTTAAGCTCAGCCGCACGTTTTTCTTTTCGTGTGCGGCAGGTATCTAAGCTAGGAGCTTTTGGATTATGCTTTGGATGGGATGAGAGCTAGATGAAGCTTTGACCTTAGATAACCACCTTTATCTTATGACTTTGTTTTGATCTTGGATTTCGTTTGTATTCGTATCTTTGGATTTTTCCTTTCCTTGAACCTATGTTATATTCAAGTCGTGTTTGACTTGACTTTTCTTTTGATTTATTTAATAAGACTTCCGCTGTGTGTTTATGTATGCTCTAATTTGTCACCGTGATGTGACACCTTTACCCTTGTTGGGTTGGGGTGTTACAATTATTGTATCAGAGCCCAGGTTGCGACCTGTAGTACATAAGCATGGCCTGTGAGTCTTATGGACCCTAGGATTTGACCCTTAAGGCTTAAGTTTTGACTGGTGAGGTTTTGGGTAGTCATAGGTTCTGTTTCGTCTTCCATTTCGTGCTTAATCTCTTATATTGTTGCTAATCGTTTTCGAAATCATTCAGATGGTGATTACTCGACATCAGGAATATAATGGAGGGACCCCTGACTTTAAGGCCATGATAGCAGAAGCTTTGGCCAACGCTCTTCCTAACTTGGTAACTCAGGTTACCAACAATATTCAGAATGGGGCAGGTTCTTCCGGAGGTGGTGGTGCAGGTTCAGGTCCAGGTGGTGGTGGACCAGTTGGTATCCATGTCTGGATTGAGAGGTTTAACAAGCTCAAACCCCTCTCTTTCCGGTCAGCTGCCGTCCCCACTGAGGCAGAAGACTGGATTATCCACATGGAAAAGATGTTTAAGGTTTTGGGATGTCCAGATGAGTTTAAGGCGAGACTGGCTGCATTTAAGTTTGAAGGTGCTGCACAGAGCTGGTGGACAGCTTATGCTCAGTCTCAGGAGCAGGGTTTTGAGGAGACTTGTACTTGGGAGGATTTTATGGGTATCTTTTATAAGCAGTACATTCCAGTGGCTGAACAGCAGCGATATGAGCGGGAGTATGGGAACATTCGTCAGGGAGACCGAGAAACGACTGGAGAGTTTATGCAGCGATTTATGAGACTAGCCAGTTTTGTTGGGCCGGAGGTTACAGGGGATGCTTACCGTCAAGCCAAGCATTTCAAGTGGGCGTTGAAGAAATGGATATTGGACCGTATCGTGAATACGCCTCATTATGATGTGGCTTCGGTTGCGAACGATGCTCGCAACATTGAGATGTTACAAAGTGATGGTGATGGTTTCAATAAGCGTGATAGGGATGGTAACCGTGTGTCTTCCAGGAGTTTGGAGCCACGAGATCGGGCGGATCGTGATCGTGATCTGCAAGGTAGGGATTCGAGGTCAGCTCCTAGGCAGGATAAAGATCGTCGGGGGCGCAGCGATAGTCAGGGACAGTAGAGAGATCAGTCTCCTTGGAGTTACCAGCAGAGCCGGGGTTCTGGATCGAATTCTCGGGGAAGATCATCTGAGTACTCGTATCCTACTCCTATTTGTGTTACGTGCGGGAAAAGTCATTATGGAGCTTGTCGTAGGGCTTCGGGTACTTGTTTTAGATACGGATCGTCTGAGCATAGAGTTAGGGATTGTCCTGATTCGGCGCCTGTTGTGAATTATCTTCCTCCTCCTCCGAATTCTGGTCGCGATTATTCGAGTACTGATAAGGCGTCTGGTATGTTTCTATTTTGTTTCCGTTCCGTTTCATTTCTACTTCTTTGCAAATTTCGAGGACGAAATTTTTTCGTTTAGAAGGGAAGAGTTGTAAAACCCTAAAATCTAAAATGTGTAAAAAGACCAAAATGCCCCTACAACTTTGAAAATTAAATAAAGGCTTATATAACTTGTAAATTAATTTCAAAAATTATGAAATGCACCAAGTATGATATGGAATAATTAGAGAGCATCATAAAATATTTGTGCAAGCTATAAAAATTATATTTACACACAAATAAGTCCAAAATAATTAAGTATATACTTATTTTAGTTTAAAAAGTATTTAAGTGTAATTAAGTTACAAATTAAATGGAAATTAATGCCAAATCAATGTGATTGACTATCCCATTTATTTTGGGCCGCTCCTTATTGATTTTTCCCCCCTATAATTCGGCAATCATCCATTTAATCCATCCTCATCCCACTTTTTCTCTAAAGCAAAAAAACCGATCCTTTGAATAAACCCTAAAACACAAAGAAATTCGTCACTCTCACATCCGAATTTTCCCAAGGCTTAGATCATTTTTCCTGTGTTCTTGGTCACCATTAGAAGGTTAGAAAAATAGTGTTGAAGTTTTTTGTGGCTGGATTCGATCCGAGTGAAAAATCCTTTGTCGCGCCATAGTTTTCAAGGTAATTCTCAAATCAATTCGTGTGAGCCTTTTAAAATTCGTTTATCATTTTTCTTGTTATCCTTATATCACATATACTCTGTGAAAAATATTGAAAGGGTCGTGGAGTAGCTCTTGGAGTCAAGGAGAATTAGTGTTCGATTTACCTCATACGCGTGTAACTAAATTCGCCCAGCCATATCCACACGTTCAATCCTTGGTTTGGTATTTTTCCTATGATCCTTTGGTCTCATATAACTCATATAAAATGCTTAATTTGATCCATGCACACCTTATGAATTATTTGTGAATTAAATCTCAAAAACGTGTATAAAACATAAATAATTCAATCCGAATTTTTGGGGCTTCATATCTATTTTATTTGGACTCTACATAATTATTTTAACCTGATAAAAATGCTACTTCGATTTGTTAAGGCCTAATATAATTATTTTTGATTTATTTTATTTACCGGAATTAAAGAAAATGAATAAGAAAAAGAAATAAAATGTAATTCGATTTAGGGTTTATGTTTTAGGGCTGTCTTGATTAATTAAATGATGTTTTAAGGTTGGTCTAATGATTGGTGAATGATTGCTATTTTTAGGGCTAGTATTTTGATATTAAAATGTTATGCGATTTTGTATTTAAAATGTTAGGGGGTGTTTTGTAACTTTTGAAACTTGAAGGTTATTTTTAGAACTTATTTTGGACTGCCTATTATTCGAATAAAATATAAGTTGGAGGTATAAAGTGTAATTTCCATGTTTTAAAAGATTAAAATGTATTTATTAATTAATTAGGGTTCGAATTGTAAATAATTAAAATGAAGGGACTAATCATGTAAATTCTGGAAAGTTGGGGTCGAATGGAGTAATAAAATATATTCAGGGGGTTATGTGTAATTTTGGTAATTTAATGGTTTAATATGTAATTATTAATAATTAAAAGTTGAAAATGTAAATTAAGGGTTAAATATGTAACTTTGATAACTTGAGGGACTTGATGTGTAAATTATGAATACTTAAGGGTAAATTTGTATAACATAATGAAATAAGTGTCCATTGTGTAATTTTGATAAATTAAGGGCTTAATGTGTAACTTCTGGAATATAAGAGTATAAAATGTAAATTATGAAACCTAAAGGACTAAAAGAGTAACTTGATGAATCTAAAAGCTAAATTGGAAAGTTACTTAAAATGAAAGGGTTTGTAATTCTTGTCTACCCCCTCTAGGTGTGAAGAAAGAGAGGTCCTGATCCACCTTGTGTCATCCATTTCTGAGTTTGCGTTTGCTTTGGAATAAGGTACAGATATTCTGACCTTCTCTGTAAGGTTTCCTATGATTCTTTTCTGATCTGTTAAAATCTCTTATTTGATACTCTGTTACGATCCTTTGCTATGATACCTTTGCTTCGACCTTTGATCTCTGATTTTGGGACATATATTGACTTAAAGAAAACTATTTTTGAAGTTCGTTTTATGAAAACTATTTGAAAGATCATTTATGAAAACTATTTTGAATGATTGTTTTAATTGAACCTTAAGAGAAAACCTTTTTGAAAAGTATTTTTGATATTGAACCTTTTGAAGATTTGACTATCTGATACTTTGACCCTTTTGGATATTGACCTGGGATATTTGCCCTTCTGATATTGAACATTCTAATATGACACACTGATTTTGATATGAACCTTTGACCTTTGACCTTTGACTCCCAGTTTGATACCCGAGCCAAAATTTGTTCCCTAGCCATGAAGGTAACATGGCCGTGTCTGTGATGCACCACTGGCATGACTAGTGTGTAGCCCTAGTGATCTGGTTACACCGTCCCCATTCTGATTTTGATTATGCATGCACACTATATGATTTATTATGGCCGATCTGTTCTGGGGGGGCGAATGGATGCATCCTAGATTTGTTCTGTTATGATATGATATATTATGATATGATCTGATTTCTGGTGACTGACGGTGGGTGCAATCCACGTCTTTCATGTTCTGGGGGCTGATCACTCCATATATATCTGTTTGATACATGAGGTCACCCCTCATATTATCTGGTTACTAAGAGGTATCCCCTCTAGATTATGCAGGCTTATGTGATGTGATATATGTGGGCTCGTGGTGGATGACTGTCCTAACCTTTACTCTTGTACCTTATTTATATCTCTTTCATTATGCTTCGTTTGTTCGTTTCCGTTTATCATATATATCTGTTCACTGGGCTTTTTAAGCTCAGCCGCACGTTTTTCTTTTCGTGTGCGGCAGGTATCTAAGCTAGGAGCTTTTGGATTATGCTTTGGATGGGATGAGAGCTAGATGAAGCTTTGACCTTAGATAACCACCTTTATCTTATGACTTTGTTTTGATCTTGGATTTCGTTTGTATTCGTATCTTTGGATTTTTCCTTTCCTTGAACCTATGTTATATTCAAGTCGTGTTTGACTTGACTTTTCTTTTGATTTATTTAATAAGACTTCCGCTGTGTGTTTATGTATGCTCTGATTTGTCACCGTGATGTGACACCTTTACCCTTGTTGGGTTGGGGTGTTACATAATTGGTCAGGATTCATAGGCTTGTGATCATGGATTTAACCATGCACTTCGACTCCCCTTAAAATTGCTTTCCCATTAATTAAAGTTTGTATGTTGATGTCTTTGGTGACTTTTATTAGTGCATTGATAACCTCTGTGTCTAGCTGAGCATTGCTTGGGTCGTCATGCCCCTTCCTCGCCTATTTATTAGATCGCCTATGCATTCTATCATCTGTAGAAAAGTAGGAAGAAAGATAAATGGGATAGTCATAAGTAATCATTAAGGGTTTACTCGCCGATAAGATTAGAACCAACGAGAAAGGACTTAATCTCGGTGCGTTGCATCGAACTGTACACTTCATATAAAACTAGCAATAAAACAAGTGACAAACTACTTAACTATCAGGACAGGTCTTCTTATTGTCTCAAGTATTTGTCTGTGTACGTGTGTACTACTCGCTGATTCGTGCTTATTAGTTTAGTTTATAATTAATCACAACCAAACCGTGCCAGTCTCTCAGGCTGAACCCCCTTGCGTCATATTAGGTTGTATAGCTAACTTAAGATATTAAAATACTGATTAGGATAACTAGTTAATACGTTCCACTCTTAGTGATCGACACTCTACTTACCATTATATTCATACTGACCGGGTACACTGCTCGTTAAAGTGTGTGTGTTATTGATAAGTCGGCTAAATTTAAATTTAAAACTTGAATACTGCTAAAACCACAACGACATACCGTGGGTATAAATTAGAGCATACGCACGCACGCATCAAGTTTTTGGCGCCGTTGCCGGGGAGTGAATTGTTATTATCTGTTAATTTGATTAGTATTTTAATTAGGTTTTTCTTTTTAATTTTTAATCTAACCGCTAACCGTGTTGTGTATTAGATTAATTGCATTCATTGTATTATTTGCATATTTTCTGTTTTGTGCGTTATTTGTTTTCTTTTATTTTTGTTGCTTTTCGTTTGTTTTTATTTTTGTTTTTATTTTTCGTATTTTCTGTATTCTGCTATCGTTGTATTGAGCTAATATAAACGATACGGCGAATCTATTTTCATAGATACGGCGTATTGCGTTTAATTTTTATAAAATACAACGCGTTTAATTAATTCAAATACGGCGCATCTTTCCCCAAGATACGGCGTATTCTGTTTTTAATAAGAAATTTTTCTAAGCGATAACGCCATACGACGCATCTGTTTTCACAGATACGGCATATCTATTATTTTTTATTAAAAATAGTTTTCGAATTATTAAACAGATACGACGCATCGATTTTTATCGATACGGCGCATCTACTGAATCAAAAATCTTGTATTTTGAAACGTAACGAAAATACAGCGCATTAACTTTTGTTAATACGACGCATTTAATTTTAATAAGTATAATTGATTTTTGATTAATTAAACTGATACGGCGCATTCTAAAATTCTAAGCGGCGTATCTATTTTCTGAATAAAGTCAGATTAAATTTTAACGATTATAAGATACGGCGTATCCATCTTTTTGGATACGGCGCATCGTCTGCAGATATCAGCAACTTTTATTTTTCTTATCTCCGAACGGAAAATACTCTGACCCTTATACTAGGAAATTTTTACTTTGAAATCTACCTGTCTTTAATTTTCAGGAACAATGTTCGATATTTTCCCCAGCTGGTTCGGGAGACCCCAAAGAAACCTTACCATGGAAGAGTTTGCACTACAAATCGCTCAAGCAAACGAAAAAGAACATCATGAAGCAAGAAACTTTATTAATGAATTCAAAGGCAGTCATGAGCTGTTACTAAAGGAACAAAACAACATGATTAATGGATTGGCAATTGAAGTGCACCAATTGTCAATGGTGCTTAACAAGATTCGTTTGGTAAAGCAAGATTTGAAAGGGATTACAACTAGAGGGGGAAAGTCAACCTTTTAAATCGGAGAGACACCCGAGGGTGACGGTACAAACAAGATTTCCCCTGAATCTTTATCATCCGAGCAAGACCAACCAAAAGAGACTAATCCGGAACCTGTAATTAGAGAAGAACCTCATGTTAAACCTAAACGATCAACACTACCTTTCCCACATAGGGTAAGGAAGGAGAAAGAAGATGCCTATCAAAAGAAGTTCTTGGAAAATCTCAAGCAGCTGCAGCTAAGCATACCATTTATGGAAGCCCTAGTGCAAATGCCAAAATACGCTAAATATCTGAAGAGCTTACTTACAAACAAATCCAAGCTTGAAGAGGCTTGCACTGTAACAATGGGGGAAAGAAGCTCAGCAGCATTGCTCAACAAACTTCCATCTAAGGAAAAAGATCCAGGGAGTTTCACTATTCCTTGTCAAATTAAAATTTTACATATTGGAAATGCTTTAGCCGACCTAGGAGCTAGTATAAGTCTTATGCCCTCTTCTATGTATGAAAAATTAGGCCTTGGTGAGCCAAAACCTACTAGGATGTGCTTAGAGCTAGCTGATAGGTCCATACAATACCCATTAGAAATAGCTGAAAATATATTAATAAAAGTTGATAAATTTGAATTATCTATTGACTTTGTTATCCTCGATATGCCCGAAAATTCTAGAACTCCTATAATATTAGGACGACCATTTTTAGCCACTGCTAGGGCCATGATTGATGTTTTTAATAAAAAGATAACTCTTACCATAGGAAAAGATGAGGTTGAATTTAATATGGAACAATCTATGAGTAAAAATAATTCTGAAGACGATGAATGCTATAATATCGATGTTTCTGATGACACGATTAATCAATTTACTCAGAAATTGTTAAAAAGTAATTTGCTTGATTCTTTTCTGCTTAAAAATTTAGAAAACACAATTGCTATAGAAGATCAAGTTGATGAAAATACTATTGATAATTATTTCGCTGTTGATTCCGCTGTTTGTAACGCCATACGGCGCATCGGAAATTTCGATGCGGCGCATTTATCTGATGATAGCAACGAGATAATTAAAGAACAAGTTTATTCCGCTAGTGCTAATGAAATTGAAGATGTTAAACCTGTGCTTAAGGATCTCCCTTCTACTTTGGAATATGCCTATTTGAATGGGAAACACTAATTCGCCCGTTATTATTGCATCTGACTTAACGCCAAAAGAAAAAAAATCCCTTTTGCAGGTACTATATAAACGAAGAGGAGCATTAGCGTGGAGTATGTCTGATATTAAGGGAATTAGCCCGTCATTCTGTACACATAAAATCCTCATGGAAGATGAATTCAAACCAACCATCCAACCACAAAGGATTTTGAATCCAAAAGTCCAAGACGTTGTGAAAAATGAAATTGTGAAATTACTTGACTCCGGACTTATCTACCCAATTTCCGACAGCTCGTGGGTCAGTCCTATCCACGTTGTACCAAAAAAGGGAGGAATGACGGTAGTACTCAATGACGACAATGAGCTAATCCCTTCAAGAACTGTTACCGGATGGAGAGTTTGCATCGACTACCGCAAACTCAATGATGCTACGCGAAAAGATCACTTCCCTCTTCCATTTATTGATCAAATGTTAGAAAGACTGTCAGGACATGATTATTATTGTTTTTTAGATGGTTTTTTCAGGTTTCTTCCAAATACCCATTGCCCCCGAGGATCAAGAGAAGACAACTTTCACCTGCCCTTATGGAACCTTCGCCTATAGGAGAATGCCGTTCGGACTATGCAACGCCCCTGCTACTTTCCAACGTTGTATGACGGCTATCTTCCATGATATGGTAGAAGACTTAATAGAAGTCTTCATGGACGACTTCTCGGTGTTCGGAAACTCATTTAGTGATTGTCTCTTTAAACTTGATAAAATGCTTGCTAGGTGTGAAGAAACTAACCTTGTTCTTAATTGGGAAAAATGTCATTTTATGGTTAGAGAAGGAATTGTGTTAGGACATAAGATTTCTGGGAAAGGTATAGAAGTCGACAAAGCTAAAATTGATGTAATTGCCAAACTACCTTATCCCACTAATGTAAAAGGTGTTAGAAGTTTTTTAGGGCATGCTGGATTTTACCGTAGGTTCATAAAGGATTTTTCAATGATATCTAGGCCTATGACCCAATTATTGCTAAAAGATGCGAAGTTTGATTTTTCTGAAGATTGCAAAAAGGCATTTAATATACTTAAAGAAAAACTAACTTCCGCACCTATTATAATTTCGCCGGATTGGAATCTGCCTTTTGAACTAATGTGTGATGCTAGTGACTATGCTGTTGGAGCTGTACTTGGCCAAAAGATAGATAAGAAATTTAAGCCAATTTATTATGCTAGCAAAACATTGAATAATGCCCAAGAACATTACACCACCACGGAAAAAGATCTTTTAGCAGTAGTTTTTCCATTGATAAATTTAGATCATATCTTATATTGTCAAAAACTGTGGTTTACACTGACCATTCTGCTTTGAAGTATTTGTTCAATAAACAGGATGCCAAGCCAAGGCTTATTAGGTGGGTTTTATTGCTCCAAGGATTCGATATTGAAATTAAGGATAAAAAGGGTGCCGAGAATCTAGCTGCTGACCACTTATCTAGACTTGAAAACCCTGACATGGAGGTGCTTGATGAAAGGGAAATCGCTGATGACTTTCCTGATGAACACCTTATGATGGTAAGAATTAAGAGCAATAATAATGGACCATGGTATGCCGACTATATAAACTTTATTGTTGCAAATGAAATTCCAAAAGGGCTAACATCCGACGAGAAAAGAAGGTTTCTAAATCGCGCTAGTGAGTATATTTGGGATGAACCTTATGCCTTTAAATTATGTCCTGACAATATTATACGAAGATGCGTAGATGGAGATGATGTCCCAGCGATATTAGCACACTGCCATTCAGGGCCGACGGGGGGACATCACGGTGCAGTTATTACAAGAAGAAAAATCCTTGATGCAGGATTTTATTGGCCCACTATGTTGAATGATGCAAAAGATTACATAAATGGATGTGATGCGTGTCAACGATCCGGAAATATAACATCAAGAAACGAAATGCCGCAAAATTATATCCATGTATGTGAAGTTTTCGACATATGGGGATTGGACTTCATGGGACCGTTTCCTGAATCTAAAGGTAATAAGTATATTTTGGTTGTGTTGATTACGTATCAAAATGGGTCGAAGCGCAAGCATTACCAACAAACGACAGCAAGGTAGTACTTAAATTTTTGCAAAGTTTGTTCTCTAGGTTTGGAATTCCTAAAGCATTGATTAGTGATAGGGGAACACACTTTTGTAATCACCATCTGGGAAGAGCCTTGCAAAAATATGGAGTGTATCATAGGGTTTCCACTGCATACCATCCTCAATCTAATGGGCAAACTGAAGTAACCAATAGGGCTATAAAGCGAATTCTTGAAAAAACGACTGGATATAATCCGAAAGGGTGGTCTGATAAGTTAAATGATGCTTTATGGGCATTTCGTACAGCGTATAAGACACCAACGAGATGCACTCCATTTCGTCTTGTATACGGAAAAGCATGCCACCTACCGATCGAAATAGAACAAAGTGCATATTGGGCTTTGACGAATTGTAACATGGATATGGAAGCTGCAACGAAGAACCGTTTCATGGAACTTAATGAACTCTATGAACTAAGAGATGAGGCCTACAAAAATACTAAGATCTACAAAGAAAGAACTAAAAGATGGCATGACTCGAGGTTACATGGGGATAAAACGTTTACTATTGGAGAGAAAGTGCTACTATTTAATTCCAGATTAAAGATGTATCCTGGTAAACTTAAATCAAGATGGACGGGTCCGTTCGTTGTCAAGAAAGTGTATCCATATGGAACTGTTGAAATATGCGATAAAAATGGTTATATATTCAAGGTAAACGGGCAACGAGTGAAGAAATACTTTGATAATAAAATTGAGGATACTGAGAACGAGGTTGTGAAGTTTGAACCTGAAGTATTAGAATAAAGAGCTGAACGTGAGTCTAACTTGAAGACTCTGGAATAAAGACAAGTGCTGACCGGGAGACAACCCGGAGAAAATTTTTACTATTCTGTTTTGTGTCGAGTCAGTCAGGCCCGCAGAGGATACGGCGCATCTCAATCCTGAGATGCGACACATCTCCTGCACTGGTCATATCTTACTTTATTTTCTGCATTTTTATTTTTAACTTTAAAACTTTTTGTCAGTTTATTTAATGCGGCGCATCCCTGGTTAAGGATGCGACGCATCTTCTATTCTGATTCGTATTTATTCCAGGCTCGATACGGCGTATCTTCTTCCATAAGATACGGCGCATCGACTGACCTGATGATTTTCATTTTAATTTTTATGTTTTATTTTACTAACTACTAATGTATTATGCAAGTTTGAACCTTCTTAATTCAGGTGTGTTAAAGTATTGGTGGTATTATAGATTCCTGCATTTCCTGTGGATACATCAATTGTGAAGCTTAAACGTTCTCATCTGCGAGGAAGTTGATTTTTGCTCTTATACAAATAATGGAGGATCATACCGAGCAAATCTCAGGGGAGTTTTTCTGTTCTAATTCTTTTATTTTCCAGTTTTTAACCTTTGATACAAACAACGAGGACGTTGTTTAACTTAAGTGGGGGATTGGAGAATTAGAACACTTACTTGTCCTAAACTTTTCAAAATATGCTTAAAATGTGCTTAATATATCAAAATTTAAAATTTTTAGCATGTTTTTGTTTAAAGTTTAAGTTGCATAGCTGCACACATGACGTTATTTTCAAAAATTGTGATTTTTCAAAATTCACAAATCTATGAGTGTGCCGGTGACTTGTAAACTTTAGAACTTGGCTTGTATACTATTCGAGACCACCATAATAAGTATTATTTTTATAATTGGAATGACTTGTCTAAATTGGTAAAATTCTAGGATTACACCCAAATAGCCTTTATATGTTATGTGTTATTAACTAACTACACTGGTTAGTTAACCCCCGTATAAACCCTTTTGTTACTCTCACTTTTAGAGTAAGATACCCCTAGAAAAACACTCAGAGCCATTCCTTTCGTTTCTTACACCTTTGTTATAATGTTTCGTTACACCCTTACACCTTAGCCTACCCTGTAGATTAAAATCCGTGGTTGGTTAATTGCTTTAGGCAAAGTGTGTTTCCTTATATTACCTGTGTTCGCGTGCGTAATTCATTATCTATGGTTAGGTCGGGAAATTGCACAATGCAATTGGAGTGAAAGTAAATATTGTATATCTTGAGTTTATTTTTCGTGTGTTTACTACTTTCGCTATTACAGTTATTTCTGAAGTATGAAAAGTATGAAAAAATTATCCGGAAAGAAAGTGATAGAAAAGTTGTGAAATTTTACACATCTATGTTTATGTTTCAAGTTAAAAAAAAAAAAAAAAAAAAAAAAAAAAAAAAAAAAAAAAAAAAAATCGAAAAAATAAGAAAAGAAAAAGAAAAAGAAAAAGTTGGATGTTTATTTTAACCAACTTATGTAAAATTTTGTATTAAGTGGTCGATATCACCACTATTTGTTATATATTATATTTATGGATTGAATGGGAGTTGAACGTTATGGGAACGCCAACTAAAGGTTATTCTTTGATTGAGATCTTGTTGAGTATAATTCGTGTCTACCTAAAGCGTGTGTTTCAAGTGTTAAAGCGTGAGTTATTCTATGATATGAGTCTTATTCATGGGATGGTTGGGATAGTAATTAACCACACTTAGGATTTTAATTTATCTGTTTTGTTTATTTTTCATTTTACACCAATTTATATCCCAAATATTATCCATACCCTATATTATTCTTTATCCAAACCTTTGATTTATTGAGATTAGGGACTTGAGCAATCTTAAGTATCGTAGTCGTGGATTCGGCTATGTATTTATGATTTTTTCGCCCTTTTTGATATAATATTATTGGTAAAGATTACTTGGTCCTATCTTTAGCCTATTCGAGTTAAGGATTTGAGCAATTGCAAGTATCGTGTTCGTGGATTCGATCATGTATTTGTGATTTTGTCGCCTTTTCTGGAATTTGAGATCGATAGAGATTAAGAAGAATGATTAACCCTTAAACCTACAAACCCTTTTTTTACCGCTTTAGACTTGTTATTCCTTGGCTTTAGTGGAGGAGATGCGTATACTTGCCAAGCTTATGACAGAATATTCGTCACGGCTGGACAGTTAAACGATTAGATTTGCTTTTATCAGAATATTTTATTTTACTTCTAATTCGTTAAGTGTTTGGTTGTGTGAATTATGACTAAAATAAATACATGCTTAAATATAAAAAATCCTAATATCTTTTAGGATACATTTTCATAAGATTAATTCTAAGGTTTACTTGGGGACAAGTAAAGTTCAAGTGGGGGGATATTTGATGAACTCAAATAAGTACATTTTATTACCATCATTTATCCTATTTATTTGACTTGTTTTATTATATTATCTGTGAGAATTGATACGTTAATGTATACTTTTGCAATTCTCAGGTAAAAACAAGTATTATGTGAAACTTGGCGATTTTGGACTAATTATGGAGCAAAACAAGCAAGAAGTTAAGAGTCTACTGAAATGTACAAGATCAAGACATTCTGCTTCAGATACGCCGCATCTTGCTTATTACATACGGCGCATCACTATCAAGATTTCACAAGATATTATCCAAGACAGCAAGGACATGCGCCGCATCTAAGAATGGAGTTACGCCGCATCTTCTGGCGGTGTACGAATATTCCTGAATATATTAATCTTGGACCCCACGCGAAGTTAAGTCAATGCGCCGCATCTACTTATCCTATGCGCCGCATCTAGCCCTCAGACAGAAACTATAAATACCCCAAAGTCAGACGAATTTCAAAGACTTTTAGACTTTTGGTACGTACGATATACGAAGGACAGAAGCCCTAAGCCGAATTCAGACGAAGTAGCAACACAAGACACACCTTGAACGAAGATACAAGAGCTGTAAGAAGGTCCTGCATGTATTTAATTCATTAAGTAGTTTTGTTTTATTGTATTAGTACACTTTAATTGGTCAGGATTGATGGGCTTGTGATCATGGATTTAACCATGCACTTCGACTCCCCTTAAAATTGCTTTCCCATTAATTAAAGTTTATATGTTGATGTCTTTGGTGACTTTTATTAGTGCATTGATAACCTCTGTGTCTAGCTGAGCATTGCTTGGGTCGCCATGCCCCTTCCTCGCCTATTTATTAGATCGCCTATGCATTCTATCGTCTGTAGAAAAGTAGGAAGAAAGATAAATGGGATAGTCATAAGTAATCATTAAGGGTTTACTCACCGATAAGATTAGAACCAACGAGAAAGGACTTAATCTCGGTGCGTTGCATCGAACTATACACTTCATATAAAACTAGCAATAAAACAAGTGACAAACTACTTAACTATCAGGACAGGTCTTCTTATTGTCTCAAGTATTTATCTGTGTACGTGTGTGCTACTCGCTGATTCGTGCTTATTAGTTTAGTTTATAATTAATCACAACCAAACCGTGCCAGTCTCTCAGGCTGAACCCCCTTGCGTTAGATTAGGTTGTATAGCTAACTTAAGATATTAAAATACTGATTAGGATAACTAGATAATACGTTCCACTCTTAGTGATCGACACTCTACTTACCATTATATTCTTACTGACCGGGTACACTGCTCGTTAAAGTGTATGTGTTATTGATAAGTCGGCTAAATATAAATTTAAAACTTGAATACTGCTAAAACCACAACGACATACCGTGGGTATAAATTAGAGCATACGCACGCACGCATCAATCATATATACAAAGTACAAAAGGTTTAACCACCTTATAGTGTATCGAATCCTAACAGAATTTAACTGCTAATAGAATTAGGTGCATACAGAAGCTGAAATCATGAAAAAATGAAAGAAACACATCTGGTGAATAAGATGTAAAAACCAAGAGTATTCAAACCTCGCCTGCCGCACGCTCTTCTATTCGGTGCGCGTTCCATGTGATGGCGTGCAACTACCGTAGAGCGTCGTAGAAAAATTAACGAAAAGAAGATTTGTTTCAGTATACACAGTGCAAACAGTTATAACGATGTGCTAACAAATGCTACCAAGGGGGAAAAAAGGCGATAAAATGAAGAAATAAGAAAGCAATTCCAGAAGATGCAAGACCCAATACTACGGCGGGACATCCAGGCAACTCGGTTGTCGCTGAAGAAACCAAGCGAAATGTAAAAAAGGACAAAAATGTTATTAAGAAGGTGAAAGAGTGGCCGGCCATATGATAAAGGGCAAATACAAAAAACAATGGCTTTTACAAATGGCACTCACGAAAAAATAGAAAAATGAACCAACAGGAAAGCAATACCAGGAGCAGAAAGCGCCAACACTGTTCTGGTATGTGCAGTGTAAAACCCTAAAATCTGAAAGCACGTAAAATGACCATAATGCCCCTATAAGTTTAAAAAAAAAAAAAAAAAAAAAACTATTTAAAAGCTTGTAAAGTATCAAATAAATTCCGAACTTCTGACAATGCACAAGTTATGATCCTAAACAATTTTAAGAATTTCATTTAACATTTTGACAAATGGCAAAATTACCAAATTAGCCCCCGTAGTGTTAAAAATTAAATAAAAGCATTATAAAGTTCCGAATTCATCCCGAACCTCTGGAAACGAGCTACAAATCAAGTGAAATAATTATGAAACATGTCACTAATATTTTTACAAGTCCAAAAGTGTATTATTTACACAAAATATGAATAGTGTCGATTTTATTTAAACTATACATATTTAAAGTATTTAAATTACATTTTAATGTATAAGATAATTATAAATAAATCCTAAACATGGCAACTAATATTTTCCAGCTATTGTACCGAAATCCCTGCTCAATCACCTCCTTAAGGATCGGCATTTACCCCTTTTATAGTTATCCCATTTATTTCATTTGATTTACCCTAAATTATTCTTAGCCGACAATCACAAAACTCCCCCATAATTCATTCGACTTCTCCCAACAGCCAAGAACAATTTTTTTGAAGTTCATCACATTACTAAGGAGCTGGGAAAATTAGCTAATCGATTTCTAAAAGCCTAGATCAAGAGTTATCGAATTTATCTTCTTTTATTCACTCGAAAGGTATTAATTCACAAATAATTCATTCGATCATGATAATATTCGTTTCTTATTTTTCCTGGAGTTCTTACAATATATATGATCTGTGAAAAATATGTACAAGGTCATTTGGTCCCATTTGAAGCCGTGGGAATTTATTCTTGTCGAGTAAACAAGCCGAGAATCCATAAATTGTGCAACACCCTTCCACTCGTTCTAAAAATTTCCTGGTATTTTTCTCAGCCTCTATTAATCATATCTAACGTGGGAAAAATAATAAAAACGACCCATGCATTGTATATAATTCGTATGGTAATTATTGTGTTTTATAAACTCTAAATCGAATAAAATCTAAATAATATGCATTCGAATTTTCTTGACCAGACCAGTATTTTTCGTGGGCTCTATGATCATCATACAACACTAGAAAAATGCTCACTTGATTTATTGAAGCCTAAAACTATTTTTGGTGGAATTATGTATAATCGGTTAAAAAGGAAAATAAGAGCAAAAATGACTAACGAATTATCTAGGGTTTAAAACTGATAGGATCTGATCTTAAATGAATAATAATGATATGGTAATGATGGCATAATTATTTGGGTCGATTAGGGTTTAATTTGATATATTTTTGTATATATCGATTTGTAAATAAATATATAAGGGTGTGTTTTGTCAATAATAAAATTCATGGGTTATTTTTGTCATGTTCTATAAATCATGTGTGACCTGTAAAAATTGTTAAATGGAGGGTCTAAATGTAAAATATGTGAGATAAGGAATTAATTTGTAATTGTTAATTCGATTTGGAAATTAAATAAATACAAGGACTAAACATGTAATTTCTGAAAAATGGAGGTCGATTTGTGTTATGAATGATATTCTGGGGCTAATGTGTAAATTTGGATATTTGTTGGACTAATAAGTAATTATTATTAATTAATGAAATAAATGTAAATTCTAAGGACTAAATATGTAACTTTGTAAACTAGAGGGACCTATTGTGTAAATTCTATAAAATTGAGGATACATTATTAAAATATGATGAAATAAGTGACCATTGTGAAACTTTGATAAATTAAGGGTCTAAAGTGTAACTTTTGAAACTAAAGGGTGTAAAGTGTAAATTGTGAATTCTTAAGGACCTAATATGTAAATGTGATAAAAGACGCCCTAATTCCAGAAATAATGATTTAACTAAGAATGTTGATCCAACATACTAATTATAGAAACCTGCTAATTTTGGAAACTTACTAAATAAGGAAACCTTCCAAAAATAGAAACCTGCTAAAAATAGAAAGTTACTTAATATGGACATGGGATCATTAGTAATTCTGTCTCTACTCCTCTAGGTGCCAAGAAGGAGAGGTCTTGACTCTTTTCTGTGTGCCATTTCTGCTGCTTACTTGGTTATTAAGGTACAGATATTCTGTCCTCATTTAGTAAGGACCTTCGTCTCATTTCTGATTTCTATTTCATTGCCATGCTTTTGATTCTGTGAATCTTGTCTGCTTTTCTTTCATGATGTTATGACCCTTCTGTTTTTCCATGACCTGTCTATATTGAACCTCTTGATATTGAACCTTTCTTATGCATGACCTTTTGATATATGAACCTTGACTATGAATCCTTTATCATGAAACCAGTTATGAACCTTCTGATGTTATGACCTTTCTGATTATGAACTTTCTGATTTTGAACCTTTCTGAACATGAACTTTCTGATTATGAATCTCTGATTATGAATCTCTGATTATGAGCCTCTGATTATGAACCCTAATTATGCCACTATGACTATGGACTTAGGATATTATGAAATGGAAATTGACTTATGCAACTAAAATAAATACCGGATAGTTATACTTGACCACTGACCTACAGTCTGATACTACGAGCCACTCACTAGGCATGAGGGTTTCATGTCCATGTCAGTCGATGCACCGATGGCATGACTCTAGGTCAGGAGAGTGATGACCTGGCCCGTCCCTTTTCTGTATCATGTTTTGGTGTGTTTGGGAGTTATGGCCACCAGGGGCGTATGGATGCATCCTAGATTTGTTTCTGTATTACGTTCATGTTATGATATGTTATGATATGCATGGTGACTGATGGTGTGTGCGATACACGTCTTTCACAACTCTGGGAGCTGATCACTCCATATTTCTGATTTCTGGGATTAGTGAGAGGAACATCTCTCTGCATGGCGGTATGATTATGATTTCATGTTCATGTTTCTGGGCTCGTAGAGGATTTCTGTATCACTAGACCTCATGGACTTCTGACCCTTACCCTCATGACACCCATGATATGTTTCTGGACTTATTTCTGTATGGGCATGGTATGTTGGGCCTTATGGAATTCTGGACTGGGCTTGGGCATGTTGGGCTTTATGGAACTTTGGACTTGTTCTATACTGGGTTGGTTATGTTGGGCTAGTTGGGACGTTTATTCTACTCATCAGTATTCATGGTACAACTCTATACTCTTGATATCTCTGCATGCTCTTTCCTACTTCATTATGATTCATGTACTTTTCTATATCTTCTAATATCTCTGTATGACCTTCCTATCTTTTCTTATCTGCTACTATGTCACGCTTCGTTTCTTTCTTTTATTTTGCTTCATCATTATATCACGTATGGTTCTTTCGTATTTCCCTATTTCATGATTATTATTTGTTACCGTTATATCTGTCCACTGAGCTCGTGTAGCTCAGCCGCGTTTCTTTTCCCGCGGCAGGTATTAAGCTAGGAGCTGGGTTATGGATTTTGGAAAGAGTGTTCACGAGTGAAGCCTTGTTTTTGTTGGATTATTCTTCATTTGTATTATGTTTTGTATTTCATGTATTTTCTGTCTTATGTTTCATTGTATTTCCATTGTTTATTTATGGATACTATGTTTATCTGATATGAAACCATATATTTGTGATATCTTTACCCTTGTCGGGTCGGGTGTGTTACAATTTATGGTATCAGAGCCAGGTTTCCGAAACCCGTTGGCTTAGGCCTTTGACCTGTGAGGATTGGGTAGACATTAGGTTTTCCTTTCGCGTACTCTTTTCCTTATTCTGCTCTGTCATATTTTTGCTTCACCTTACTAATCGTCTTCGTAATCTTATAGATGGTTAACACTCGTCATCAGGAGTATAACAGTGGAGGAGATGATGAAATCCCCAATCTGGAGGAAACGGTGGCTAATGCTGTAGCCCGTCTGCTACCGGGCCTTAACACTGAGGCGGTGGTCAACCGGCTTATCAATGGTGGAGCTGGCCCATCTGGGGGTGCTGGTAGTTCTTCTGGTGGTGGGGGCCGACCCACTACCATTAATGGGTGGCTGGAGAGTTTTAATAAGCTCAAGCCGTTGTCCTTCTCTTCTGCTGCTACTCCTCATGCAGCAGAAGACTGGATCACCCACATGGAGAAACTGTTCGAGGTGTTAGGTTGTGAGGACGGGTTCAAGACTCGTCTGGCTGTGTTCAAGTTAGAGGGTGACGCGCTCAATTGGTGGAAAGCGCACAAAGAAGCAAAGGGTGGTGATGCATACGTTCTTGGTTGTTCATGGGTTGATTTTCGTACCACATTCTATAATCGGTACTTCCCGGTTTCCGAGCAGCAGAGGTTCATTAGGGAGTACAACACTATCTCTCAGCTTGAGTCTGAGCATGCTGGGCAGTATCTGGAGCGGTTTCAGCGATTAGTGAGTTTTGTGGGTCCGCTTGCTGGGGATTCTAAGCAGCAGGCTAGGCAATACAAATGGGGGCTCAAGAGGTGGGTACTAGACCGCATACTTAATGATGAGTTTCGAGACCCGGCAGAGTGTTGCGACGCAGCTCGCAATATCGAGATTTTTCATCAGAGTACTGGGAATAAGAGAAACCGAGATGGGGATAGGATTCAGACTCAGGGTCAGGACAGGGATTTCAGGGGTCGGAATGACAGGAGTTATGATTCGCGTGGACAGGGAGATCGACTATACGACCGTCAGGGTCAGGCTGGCAGGAACTATGATCAGAGGAGGTCGGATACGAGGGACCAGGACAGGTCCACTGCTAGGCAGGGAGATGATCGCTCGGGACGTAACAACAGTCAGAAACAGTGGGGACATCAGCAGAGCAGGGCTTCTGGATCTGGTACTCAGGGAAGTTCATCCGAGGGTTCAATTTCTTACACTATCTGTACGACTTGTGGGAAACGCCACCCTGGAGAGTGTCGTCGGGCTTATGGGACTTGTTTCAGATGTGGATCTGCTGAGCATCAAGTGAGGGATTGTCCCAAGTTCGGAGGTTACAACGACAACAATAAGAAAGCCAAGGACAACAAGCCAGCTCACTGAGGAGATCGCTTTCATGATTTGTTATTGCTTCATTCCGTTTGTTTGGGATATTTTGATACCTTTTGTCTCTTTTGCGATTATGATACATTCGATGCTTTATTAATTTCTCGTACGGATATTTTGAATCATAAATTAATAATTTTATTCCATGTTGAGTTTTGAAGCTTTGATTTGATTTGTTCACTTGAAAATTTTTATGATCATGATACGATGAGCGAAACCGATGGTGTTCTTCACTTCTACTCTACCTTAATAGGTTTTACCCTCTCCTTTTTTATTTCCATTATCTTGCGATAAGGTCCGTTCTGCTAAATCATTCCAAGCCATCCGCAAGTAAGACTTATCTGATCCGGCATGTTCTGCTTCGTTTCTGTCCTATTCTCTCTTCTAGGTCCTTGCAAATTTCGAGGACGAAATTTTTTTTTAGGGGGGAAGAAGTTGTAAAACCCTAAAATCTGAAAGCACGTAAAATGACCATAATGCCCCTATAAGTTTAAAAAAAAAAAAAAAAAAACTATTTAAAAGCTTGTAAAGTATCAAATAAATTCCGAACTTCTGACAATGCACAAGTTATGATCCTAAACAATTTTAAGAATTTCATTTAACATTTTGACAAATGGCAAAATTACCAAATTAGCCCCCGTAGTGTTAAAAATTAAATAAAAGCATTATAAAGTTCCGAATTCATCCCGAACCTCTGGAAACGAGCTACAAATCAAGTGAAATAATTATGAAACATGTCACTAATATTTTTACAAGTCCAAAAGTGTATTATTTACACAAAATATGAATAGTGTCGATTTTATTTAAACTATACATATTTAAAGTATTTAAATTACATTTTAATGTATAAGATAATTATAAATAAATCCTAAACATGGCAACTAATATTTTCCAGCTATTGTACCGAAATCCCTGCTCAATCACCTCCTTAAGGATCGGCATTTACCCCTTTTATAGTTATCCCATTTATTTCATTTGATTTACCCTAAATTATTCTTAGCCGACAATCACAAAACTCCCCCATAATTCATTCGACTTCTCCCAACAGCCAAGAACAATTTTTTTGAAGTTCATCACATTACTAAGGAGCTGGGAAAATTAGCTAATCGATTTCTAAAAGCCTAGATCAAGAGTTATCGAATTTATCTTCTTTTATTCACTCGAAAGGTATTAATTCACAAATAATTCATTCGATCATGATAATATTCGTTTCTTATTTTTCCTGGAGTTCTTACAATATATATGATCTGTGAAAAATATGTACAAGGTCATTTGGTCCCATTTGAAGCCGTGGGAATTTATTCTTGTCGAGTAAACAAGCCGAGAATCCATAAATTGTGCAACACCCTTCCACTCGTTCTAAAAATTTCCTGGTATTTTTCTCAGCCTCTATTAATCATATCTAACGTGGGAAAAATAATAAAAACGACCCATGCATTGTATATAATTCGTATGGTAATTATTGTGTTTTATAAACTCTAAATCGAATAAAATCTAAATAATATGCATTCGAATTTTCTTGACCAGACCAGTATTTTTCGTGGGCTCTATGATCATCATACAACACTAGAAAAATGCTCACTTGATTTATTGAAGCCTAAAACTATTTTTGGTGGAATTATGTATAATCGGTTAAAAAGGAAAATAAGAGCAAAAATGACTAACGAATTATCTAGGGTTTAAAACTGATAGGATCTGATCTTAAATGAATAATAATGATATGGTAATGATGGCATAATTATTTGGGTCGATTAGGGTTTAATTTGATATATTTTTGTATATATCGATTTGTAAATAAATATATAAGGGTGTGTTTTGTCAATAATAAAATTCATGGGTTATTTTTGTCATGTTCTATAAATCATGTGTGACCTGTAAAAATTGTTAAATGGAGGGTCTAAATGTAAAATATGTGAGATAAGGAATTAATTTGTAATTGTTAATTCGATTTGGAAATTAAATAAATACAAGGACTAAACATGTAATTTCTGAAAAATGGAGGTCGATTTGTGTTATGAATGATATTCTGGGGCTAATGTGTAAATTTGGATATTTGTTGGACTAATAAGTAATTATTATTAATTAATGAAATAAATGTAAATTCTAAGGACTAAATATGTAACTTTGTAAACTAGAGGGACCTATTGTGTAAATTCTATAAAATTGAGGATACATTATTAAAATATGATGAAATAAGTGACCATTGTGAAACTTTGATAAATTAAGGGTCTAAAGTGTAACTTTTGAAACTAAAGGGTGTAAAGTGTAAATTGTGAATTCTTAAGGACCTAATATGTAAATGTGATAAAAGACGCCCTAATTCCAGAAATAATGATTTAACTAAGAATGTTGATCCAACTTACTAATTATAGAAACCTGCTAATTTTGGAAACTTACTAAATAAGGAAACCTTCCAAAAATAGAAACCTGCTAAAAATAGAAAGTTACTTAATATGGACATGGGATCATTAGTAATTCTGTCTCTACTCCTCTAGGTGCCAAGAAGGAGAGGTCTTGACTCTTTTCTGTGTGCCATTTCTGCTGCTTACTTGGTTATTAAGGTACAGATATTCTGTCCTCATTTAGTAAGGACCTTCGTCTCATTTCTGATTTCTATTTCATTGCCATGCTTTTGATTCTGTGAATCTTGTCTGCTTTTCTTTCATGATGTTATGACCCTTCTGTTTTTCCATGACCTGTCTATATTGAACCTCTTGATATTGAACCTTTCTTATGCATGACCTTTTGATATATGAACCTTGACTATGAATCCTTTATCATGAAACCAGTTATGAACCTTCTGATGTTATGACCTTTCTGATTATGAACTTTCTGATTTTGAACCTTTCTGAACATGAACTTTCTGATTATGAATCTCTGATTATGAATCTCTGATTATGAGCCTCTGATTATGAACCCTAATTATGCCACTATGACTATGGACTTAGGATATTATGAAATGGAAATTGACTTATGCAACTAAAATAAATACCGGATAGTTATACTTGACCACTGACCTACAGTCTGATACTACGAGCCACTCACTAGGCATGAGGGTTTCATGTCCATGTCAGTCGATGCACCGATGGCATGACTCTAGGTCAGGAGAGTGATGACCTGGCCCGTCCCTTTTCTGTATCATGTTTTGGTGTGTTTGGGAGTTATGGCCACCAGGGGCGTATGGATGCATCCTAGATTTGTTTCTGTATTACGTTCATGTTATGATATGTTATGATATGCATGGTGACTGATGGTGTGTGCGATACACGTCTTTCACAACTCTGGGAGCTGATCACTCCATATTTCTGATTTCTGGGATTAGTGAGAGGAACATCTCTCTGCATGGCGGTATGATTATGATTTCATGTTCATGTTTCTGGGCTCGTAGAGGATTTCTGTATCACTAGACCTCATGGACTTCTGACCCTTACCCTCATGACACCCATGATATGTTTCTGGACTTATTTCTGTATGGGCATGGTATGTTGGGCCTTATGGAATTCTGGACTGGGCTTGGGCATGTTGGGCTTTATGGAACTTTGGACTTGTTCTATACTGGGTTGGTTATGTTGGGCTAGTTGGGACGTTTATTCTACTCATCAGTATTCATGGTACAACTCTATACTCTTGATATCTCTGCATGCTCTTTCCTACTTCATTATGATTCATGTACTTTTCTATATCTTCTAATATCTCTGTATGACCTTCCTATCTTTTCTTATCTGCTACTATGTCACGCTTCGTTTCTTTCTTTTATTTTGCTTCATCATTATATCACGTATGGTTCTTTCGTATTTCCCTATTTCATGATTATTATTTGTTACCGTTATATCTGTCCACTGAGCTCGTGTAGCTCAGCCGCGTTTCTTTTCCCGCGGCAGGTATTAAGCTAGGAGCTGGGTTATGGATTTTGGAAAGAGTGTTCACGAGTGAAGCCTTGTTTTTGTTGGATTATTCTTCATTTGTATTATGTTTTGTATTTCATGTATTTTCTGTCTTATGTTTCATTGTATTTCCATTGTTTATTTATGGATACTATGTTTATCTGATATGAAACCATATATTTGTGATATCTTTACCCTTGTCGGGTCGGGGTGTTACATGCAGACACCTCGGTTGTCGTTGAAAAAGGCAAAGTAGCTGTAAGAAAAGACAAAAAATGTTCTTAAGAAAGCGAAAAAGTATCTGAACATATGATAAACGGTAAATACAAACCCTGGTCAACACGTGTTATTGTATTGTTCCTGGTATACGTAGACGGCTCGATTGTTGGAGAAGAAGCTAAATGGACTATAAAAAAAGACAAAAATGTTACTAAGAAAGTAAAAGAGTGTCTGATCATATGATAAAGAGCAAATATAGCAGCAGGTGAAAATAAGTTTCGTAACATACGAAAGCTTGTCAACTGTAATGTGAATGCATACACAAAAAAATATGTATGGTCCATAGATTGTTTAATTAAACAGTAAGAAATAGTTTACCTGCACGCTCAGTCGCAGCGGATGGAGAACATTGGTTACCTGTAATACGGATGCATAGGGTAAGAAATATGCATGCTTCATAAAGAATGTAGCTAAAGCGACGCAGCGACAAATGGCATAAAAAAAAAGCAACCATAAAATGAAGAAATAGGAAACCAATACCAGATCCTGAAACCGTTTTCTTTCTCTGCTGAGTGTAGGTATCTGTATCATTGTGTTCAAAAACTTTACGCTTTCCTTTATCGACTGGTGCTGGAGTTATGGGACCAGATGAGTCGACATGAGCCGAATATACTATGTCTGTATATTGGCCAGTGACCATGCTGGTATGGCCTGAAATAACAACAATCATAACAACTCATACTCAGACAACCTTTCAAGAGCAATGGCAAAGATGAAAGCAGGAAAAATAGGAAAGGATGAGTATATGTACATATGTTTTTCGTCGGCGAGCAAGGCAACAACCTAATAACATGGTCTTTGGTGTAATCAGCATTAATTGTTTGCTGACTATGACGCACATCATCAGGCACAATTTCAGATGAAAGTATATGAGATTTCTCCAGTGCCATTTCAGATAATCCATAAACCTGTGATGCTGGCCGTTTTCGTGTACGGGTTAAGTCTACACCATCATTCAAATCTTCTGAAGTTCCTTCCGGCAAATTATGCTGGAAACTTTCGCTCGGTTTTCTATTTGTGACACATTCACGACTACGGAGCTCCTTAACTACAGAAGCTAAACATGCACCTGTTTCATCTACATAACTGAATGGCCTCTTACCTAGCACAGTCACATCCTGAGCCTGCGTTCCTTTAGAAAGCGCAAATTCTAAAGACCTAAGAGACGCAACCCTACGCCTAGCCTTATCTTTCGTACACATACTAATAATACTAAAGAACACAGTTTTTAATGCAATATGAAATAGTTCGTTTGCTAATAAACTAAAAAGAAAGGTAGTCGTAAAAAAAACGGAAGGTGATAGCAGTGGCATTCACATAAAAGTAAACCACCAGTATGATACACAAAGGAATTCCATGCAATTGTTAAAAGGAAACATAAATATAAGCCATTGTCATGATACACATGCAAATGAAATGTGCATGTAAATGAAAGGATTAACACCATAACAAAGGCCACAAATGTAATAAGCAAGTGCATAGCCATTTTAGTATACCTTTGCAAAAAGTGCAAACACGTGTTTCACCTGCACACTCAAAAGCACAGGTGTCAAAACATATACACAACAAAAACCCACAACATATACGTAAAAAAAAAATGATAAAGCACCCACCAATCACCTCCCCTTCTTTTTATCAGCATTTTTTTTTAGTTCGATGACAATGTGTGTAGAGGACTGATATGCAGAAGCTTCTAATGGCAGGGAAAGTGCATGTGTATATTGTATCGTACCTGAAACACAATCCCAACCATCCAATAATAAAGTTAGGTGGGAAAGTACAACGCAGCCAATACGACGTAGCATTCTAATGTATTAAGCCGAGGAGAATGGGCCAAAGCACCATAAAAGGCCAACGTTTTTTGGGCTAACGCAGGCCCACAACTAATTTCGCCAGCTGCGCTAGAAAGGAACAGTGGGACGACGTCGTAGCCGCTGCTCTATAAGATATATATATATATATATATATATATATATATATATATATATATATATATATATATATATATATATATATATATATATATATATAAAATTAACATACATACCTAATTTTGTTGAGATCTAACTCAATATGCAATATAACTGAAGCAAAGTAATACTTAGGCTGCACACAATCGATCTGAAAATATCGATCGGTCATAGCAAGTGGCCGATTTGGAGATCAGTCGAGTGGGATGTGGGCTTGTGGGCAAACATCGGTCGATTGCAAACCAAAACCAAAGTCAGTCTAAAAGTCGAACGACTTTTAAACCATATACCCGTTGCAATTAAAAAAAAATAAATCTTTTTCAACCTTATAAATACCAATCTCAAACACACTTCTAAACACACAATTTCAAACACAATTCAAACAACTTCTCATCCATATTCAACTTTTCATCCATAAACAACTTCTCATCATGTCAAAGAAAAACACTCCCACATCAAAAGACCGACGATTCCGACTACTCCAAAATGCCTCGAATTTGAATCGCTATCGTATTTTTAATCTAGTATTGTAATGTTTTTATTTTTAATGAATTTTTTTTTAAATGTTTGATTAAAAAAAATATATCGGTCATCGACTGTGGCACTTTGGTCATGTCTGGTTGCCGGAGAGAGAAAGCTGACGCGGCAGCCGGTGACCCAGGTTAATTTGGTCATCGACTGTGACTAGCACTAGTACACAAACTACATTTTAGAACGGTTATTTTACATTTTTTGAAGCGGTTTTGAACCGTTCTATATGAGAGCGTACTAAATAATGAGGTTGTTTTTTATAACGGTTTTCAACCGTTTTAAATAATTGCATTTTTTACAACTTTCATATAAAACCGTTCTAAAAGGGTGTCAATAATTAAAAAAATATATATATTTGATAAAGTTTGATTGTGTATTTTTTTAAGGCATTCACAATACAAGTTTCTATAGGTGTTATTGTTATTGGTCATTGATCCTTATGGGTTTTGAGAATTTTGCCATCCGAGAGCAGTTGGTGTATGCGACGTTTTTCATCTTATGTTGATCTTCTAGTGGTACAAATTTATGCAGTCAACATGACAACATTGGAGGACATTTTGAGTAGATTTATTACCTCAAATGTAAATTGTGTATGAGTGTATCAAACAGTATCCTACATTAAAGAAAAGTCAAAAGAAGACTAAAATAAATATAACTGAA